>CM034152.1:653415243-653509064 GCA_019776745.2 Taxus chinensis
AGTTCCTTTCCTGATTCTTTTCAGGGTACAACCCTCACAAAGACCCTTAGAAAACTTGACGCACGGTAACTCATTGACCATTTTTTTTTTGGCTCAATTGTTCAAGGTAACGATAATTTAGATGTCTGAAACACTTATGTCATAGCTTACGAACCTCATTTGCATGAGTGAGCAAGGTAGTGGGCGTATAATTAGAAGTAAAGTGGGAAAAGGTATACAACTGTGAATGGTGATCCTCCTTTCCCTCAGCCACTATAGTGTCATCATTAAGCTCACGAATTAATCACCGAGTTAGGACCAAAATTACACTCGCATTTCCTCACCAAGGTGAATAATTTGGTAAACCGATAAAAAAATTTGTAGAGATATCAGGAACACTCAAAACTTGGTTGAATGTTCCCCCATCCATCTCTACCAATCCACTACTAGGAACCGACACTGTCGTGTCATTACCCATCGTGATTTGGGACATACCACAAGGCTCGATGTTGGAGAACTCAACATGAAAAGAAGCCATGTGTTGTAAGGCACCGAAATCTATAATCCACATTGATGAAGGAGAAACTTTTCTACAAGGGCCTTTCCTTTCTTCTTATTAGATTTAGGCCCTTTTGCAGTAGAAGACTTGGCCTTTGGAGCATTTTTTTTTGATAGACTCAGCAATACCTATTTAATTTTCCTCAAGTAAATGAGTAAGGTGATCAAAAAAAAAATTCATACATAGATGCTCTTTATGACCAAACTTCTTACAATAGGAACATCAAAACTTGTCTTTCTATGCTCTAGGCTCAGAATTCGAAGCATTCATGTTGAATTTAGTTTTGGTCTTGGATTCCTTCTTAGGTTGATCCTTTCTTTCTTTCTTCTTTTCAATCTTCTTTTCCTTACAAGTACTTGCTACAAGAGCATGTGACTTAGAATTGAGAGAACCCATTTTGAATGATTTTTTCTTGTTCTCAAATGATTTGGGATGAAAAATATTCAAAGGAGGGCATATTCCAATCTTTTCCCAAGGGCAAATTTTGTAGCATAAAAATTTGACACAAAGACAGAATATTCAGGACCTTACTTAGAGAGAATCGACAAGATCAGTTGAGAATTTTTGTTCTCTACTTAACATTTCTTTAACAACAATCTAGTGTGGAAAAACTTTGAGAAGAAGGCTTCTAGGTTTTCAAAGTCACTATGATTTAATCCTAGTAGTTCATTTTTGAACGCATGTACTCTCATGTCATCTTCTTGTCCAAACATTTTATCCAACGTTGTCCATGCAGAATTAGGTGTTTCAGAAAACTCAATGTGGAAGAATAAGTCAGGAGCAACAGACATGTAAAGAAGACCTAAAGTTTCATCACTATGGTTTAACCACTTTAGATTTTCTAGGTTCATTGTCTGGTTCAGTCTTAGTTCCCAATCCAGTGATGCGGAGTAACCCTTTACCTCTTAGTTTCATAATCATTTTTTATCTCCACTCAAAAAAGTTGAACGATGTAAGAAAAGGAATTGAATAAGCATCCATTATGAAGAGAGAAATAAGGAATGCAAAAAAGAATCACAACAACATAAAATAATCACAAACCACCTAGGAAAATATAATAACCCCCTGCTTTCGGAACTTTATAGTTTAGTATGTTGAATATAATCGGGTCTGAGCATGTGTCTTGAAATAGTTGGTAACTCACCTTGCAATCAATGTAATAACATGCAAGAGAGGAGACCGCAATCATGTTTCGTGGAGCACAGAATAGTGACATCTTATACAAGCACAACTTGCAAAAAACTAGGAAGGAGGCAAAATCAAATCCTAGTTGTGAGAAAGAGTGTCTCACGTCACAAAGGATACCCCTTGCTGCAAATTGTGGTGGATGCGCTCACTCGTTGCAAGAAATAATATGGGCAAATACAAGTTTTAGATGAAATCAATATGAGTCCTGATGATCTTCAAAACTCCATAAAAGAAATTGCAAGGAAAATATGTGCTCAAAGTGTCACTAGACACTTGAGCGCACAATTAGTAAAAATATCGACAATAATGCCTAAGAAAAATTATCATTTTGAAACACCCAATTTGGCTTATTTTAGAGATTTTGGAAAAAAAAACAACAGTTAACGTTAATTTAAAGATGATTTAAATTATTACTAATCATAATAGATAAACAAATTAGATTTGTAATTAATAAAACTAAATTTAATATAATTAAATCTAATTAATTATGAATAATAAAGAAACACTAATTAAGATCTAATTAAAAATAAATCCTAATTAAATATTTAAATATTTTTCCATTTTAAATGAAATACCCACTAAAAAAGACCCCTGAAAAAAAAAACCACCAAAAAATGAATTTTAAAAAACTTACCAAAACTGATTTTTTTTACAAAACTTACCAAAAAAATTACGATTTGGTTTGAAATGCAATTCAGGTGGATGTTGAGTTGGGTGGAGGATCCCACATTGGGGGTGGAGACCGTTTGGGTGTGGGAGGATCTTAAGTTGGGTGGGAGAACCATTAGAGAAGCTAATGGATCAAGCTTGAGATACTCGGCACATGGGCGTGGTGGAAGCAACCAATGGTTAGAGGCAGGCAGGGAAAGCGAGGGGAGAGCTAGGGGTTGCAAGCTAACATGGAGGATGGGATCGGCGTGGGTTAGGATCAAGTGAGCCATTGGAGAAGGTGACATGAAGAGAACGAGCCAGAGTTGGCTGCAACAAGCACGTGGACGCATGGAGACTCCAACAGGTGGGAAGGCATAACTTGGCCACGCAAGGGGAGAACCAGTGCCAAGACAAGGAAAGACTCTAGGACATCAGGGAACACGAACCAAGGCTAAGGGAAGGGAAAGAGAGTGGGAAATGAGCTCAGACACGTAGAGGACACAGGAGAAAGGAGCTTGAATTTTCGAAGTCAACCAATAAACTTGGTCAGGAAAAAAAGACTAACAGAGCAAAATGAACTCGCTCGAGGTAGATCATGACTTGGCCAGGTTAAAAGAAATTGGTTTGAGAAAAAAACCATGCACTAAAAATATGAGCTCATGAGAATGACTCAGTTGAAAAATGATCTCGAGGAGGGTTTTGAAGGAGCTTGGTTTGAGGGTGTAGCTCAGTTAAGAGCTCGATGGAGAGTAGAGGAGCAAAACACCAAACTTCAATCAAAAATACCAAATATTTTTAAACTTGTATTCTAAAAAACCACCATGCAAAAAACACAGAGAGACCAAAAAAACATAGATCTAAAAAAATTCTAGTTTAATAAAATAATTTAAAAATTAGAAAATAACCTCTATTTTAACTGATCTACCAGATTTAGCTACAGTTAGCTAAATGTAGCTCTAAAACCCCTGAAAGCTTTAGGAAACTTGCACATGCATGAAGAACACAACAAAAAATAAATTCCAAGAACATCTTGTTAAATATGTTAGCAATAAATTTCTAGAATATAACAATCCAAAAGCATGCACGAGGAGTAAAAAATGAAACCAGGAGTAATCGCAACTCAAATGACGAATGCTTGTTTACCTGATCTCAGCTCTGATACCATGAAATATTTTACGAGAATCAAATCAGAAATGATGCACCATGAAGTAGTTGCACTCAAACAGAATCATGATAGCTCTAGCATAATCGCAAGGATCAATCAATAATAGAAGAAATTGCTCAACAAAAACAAAGCTTGCACATAGCAAAAAGTAAGTGGAGTGTCTTGGCATACTCATAAATCAAGAATAAAAGGGTACATATAGGGTGCTGAGTAACCCTAGTGCATGGACACACAAGACCTAAACCTAACCCATGTGAGATGACCCTCCATATGTGAGTGGAGTACACATAGGATCCCACACACTAATAGTAACTTTACCACATATCCAGAATCTAACCCCGAGTTAGTCCAATTGCCACTGACATTTTTGAAGGAGTGAGTCATCATCAAAAGGGGCCAACCCAATTATCCAAAAATAATTTTCATTGACCTCTTAATATTCCAAAACTATAGACAAGAAAATATGAAATACCAACCACAGTGATTAGCAAAAAGGTAAGTCATTACCTTATATTATATATGGTCAATCAAAAAGGCTGAATAATATAGTCATGATTATGTTAATCAAAGGGGCCTAAAAAAGATAATACATACAATGGTGATCAAAAACGGGGCCTAAAAACATTATAACTCATGCCATGATTATTATGCCAAATGAGACCCATGACTATAGTCTAACCAAGTTAATCAAGTGGTCATCTTTTCAACCCATGATGACACCAAAAGGTGAAGTAACATGCATGCTTATGACAAATCAAAGGAATCAATATTCCTTAAACAATCCAAATTACCTTAATATCCTCAAATTGCATAAGGAGGTACAAGTGGCAATTATTCATGCAAGGGATGTTCTTTTACATCATTATCATGCTGGGTCCCCACAGGAGGGGAATCTTTTGAGTTGAGGAAAAATATATTATTATGGTTGTAGGAGGAATAATATTATCCATGTAATCACTAAGGGATAGATATTTCACTATCAACATGAATTATAGATGTTAACATCAGAGCCTGCAAGTGGTCCCCACACATTGGGTGAATGTTTCACAAAGTGTTAAAGACAAAAGAATTATTTTTCTCACACATGGTGATTAATTTTTTCATGTGCATCGAAGGGGGCAGAATTAAAGAATGATAAAATATCATTACAAGAGGATCAAGTTGTAAGTGTCACATCAATCATAAGAAGACAAAGATTGCATACATATTGGAGAATACTTGCATAGCAATCAAGTATTTAATACTAGCCCAATTATTCATTCAATTTTATTAAAAATAGATCAGTCAACTGTACTTAGACTGAATTTTTTTTAACTAAGGCTATTAATGTCTCATTGTAATCAACATATCTATTTTTTATTCCTTTATTTATTCATGATAAATGGGTAAAATTGGCATGCATGTGTGAGTACAAATTTTAGGCCTATTTTTTAGGACGGTTTGGATGAATAATTTTTCTATATATTGTGTGCATTGGCAAATCACAAAGGGGGAATTTTTGGACAGAGAAGTGTTTGAAGAAATTTCCTGACAGTTTTACCTCTGAATGAGAACGGATTTGTATCTTTCCAATTATTTTTAGTGGTGTGTATCTCTTTATTAATTATTTTGAATGGAAATTCCCTGATTAATCATCTTACCTTGCTACAAATCTGGTAATTTTTGCATAGTATTAGAGTGCATGTTTATCTTATTGTGTTGTTGTGATTTATCCCTCAATACATAAAGTGTTTTGCCTTAATATTCTGCTAAAAAAACCACTAGTTTGTGCTTCCAAAATTCATTCTAAATTTAATAGTGCATATACTCGATCAAATCCTTCAACAAGTTTGGTGTATCACCCTTTTTCAATTTCAGTTACAGTCATCTTTTTACCCTCAAAACCGCAAACAATTAGTTTAGGATAAATAAAAAAGGAACCAACCTTAATACCAGGACACTCACCGTAATAATAGGTATATTCACATACCTGAGGTGTTTCCATTGTATCTAAAAAAGTGAGAGATTCAAAGTAAGCTTAGAATCCTTGATATCATCTCTCAACCAGGGTGCACTTTCAAGAGATAACAGTTTTTGACATGCCACAGAGGGTGACGGATCAGATTTGCAGTGGATTACAACAGATTACAGCAATTCACATCATATTTATAGTGAAATAAAGTCACTTTGGAGAAGCAAGCTGCAACAATTTATTCTAAATATCAAAAGATTTATTTTGTGACTCTGTAAGGTTGATTTCAGACCATTTTTTACAGCATGTTACATGCCTAAAATGACTATAAGATCATCGGTAAGAGGAATTCCTTTTGATTTTATTTCTTTACCTTTGAATTCTACTAAAAGAAGAAGATTCAGAAATACCTTACCATATAATAGGCTTGGTTTTGGCAACCCTCCTCCTAATCTTCCTTCACCATGTATTAATCTTCTTGTTCAAATACCAGTTATTCCAATTATTATTCAACCACCTAGAAATTTTGTGACTTTTACTAATGAAAACCCTTTAGTAATTCAAGTTTATCATGATATACATGTTTTTGCCTTGAAAATTTTACCTTCATTTACTATGAAAATCATATTACTCCTACTAAGCACATTAAAGATATTGCAGCCCTTTGTGTTGTCCATAATATAACTCGTGAAGATGTAGCCTTAATACTTTTAGCTACATCATTTAAAGAACAAGCTTTTGCAATGGTATAGAACTTTAGAAATACGGAATATAACAACTTGGGATGAGATAGGAGAGAAATTACTTAAGCAATTTCAAGACCATTCTAATCATTTATCTCTAATAGAACAATTATCTACAATCAAAAGAGCTCCTCATGAATTTATGGCTAGTTTCAACATCTGATTTTACAAAACTTAGGAAATAATTTCAGCTAGTGTTAAGCCTCAATCTGATCATGTATTTCTATATTATCTCATAGCTTTAAACACTAATATTTCAAATATCATTCAATCTATGAGAGGAGGAAACTCTCCCAGCAGCCTATGATATTCTCATTAGGACTGAAAACAACCTTATTCAAGATGGAAAATTAGCACTAAGGCCTTCAATGCCTCTTATAGAAGATTTTTCATATGTTCCATAGCCTATTACCATTATAGAACCTATTTTTGTAGCTCCATCTGATGATGTGTTTAAGGATTTTAAGACTATGTGAAATAAGTTGACATCAATTGAGAACAAATTAGCTTAGCCTTGTAGGCCTTATCAAGCTCCTTACCGAAATCAAAAGAATTAGCAGAATAGGAAGCCTTACCATCAAAATCATAACTATAGACAGCCATATTATTCAAGGAAATTTGATCCAAAGTCTCCTAGTTCATCTAGCACTCTTGTTCTAGTCAACATGGTTTCAGAAGAGTGGTGTCAACCTTTTAATTAGCCTCATTTAGCTATCAATTATCCAAATGCATTCCTGAATATAAGCCTTGTTTACACAACCTCAGTCTGAAGCATTATTCATGCCTCAAATGGAGGGTGGGCAGCAAGATGTTCATAGTTAGAAACCACCAGAAACGAATCTAGTCAGCTTTGGAGAGGAATATTTTATCGCAGTCCATAATAAGGTCTCAAGAAAAGGCTCAGGATAAAGAAAAACAAAAAAAATAGACATGTTTTGCCTATAGTCACTGAAAAAAATAGCGAGTGCGGATCAAAACATAGTAATCAATTCAGCTCAAAAAAAGTAACAAAATTAATTACGGCCTGATCCCATAAGACTATTCATAACTCAAATTTAAAAATTTGTTGAAGCAAGGTTGGGTTTTAATAAAGCTTATGCTAAACTTGTAGGAGATGTTTCAAAAATGGATTGCTTCTTTTAATATTGTTGAGGTAATGAAAAAGCATAATATTAATATTTCATTATGGGATGCTCTAAGTATTCCAGGAAAGCAAAAGTTACTTACTCATCAACTTCCTAAGTTTTAGATTTCTTTGAAACCAGAAGAAAAGGAAACTCAAAGAGTAGACATGGTTCTTGGAACAATGGAGCAAGACCTCATGAAAGAGGTTAAGTGGATGGTTCAAAAGGTTTTAAATTCTCATGATATCAATAAACCACCACCATTTTATCTATATTTTATTATTGGAGATCATTTAGTTCATAACTGCATGGTTGACATTGGTGCAAACAACACAGTAATGCCAAAAAACATTGAAGAAAAATTGGGCCTGCAGTATGAACCTACGGAGAAAAGTGTATTAGAGCTAGATGAAATAGCAATTAACATAGTTGGCATCATCAGAAATTTGGAGGTAACTTTGGATGTTTTTCCTAATGTTACTATTGTAGATTTTCCTCTGTACTTTTCCTTATGTTTATCAAGAGATTTTACAGCAAAGATAGGAGGTTATCTTTCTTCAAATCGCTCATTTTTGTTCTTTACTACAAGATATGGAACTAAATACTGTAAATTCAGAGCCTCTGGCTAGCTTTCATATTGATCCTCATGCTTCAAATGTTGCAAAAAATTATGCAGCTTTAGATCAATCTGATTTTGATGTTACAGAACATGTTTTTGCACTAGATGGTATTTCTGATCTATTTATGGATGAAAAAACTCAAGAATAACATGCTTATGATCCTTTCAAAGAACCAGAGGAAAAATTGTTTGGTGTTTATTACGTGCATGAAGAAAATGTACCAAAACAGAAAAACAATAGAAGGGCTATGGAAGATTCATTTTGATGGAGCCCAGAACAAGAAAGGACAAGGTATAGGTTTGATGTTCGATTTCCCTACAAACGAAAGGTATTTTTCATCTCTAAGTCTACAATTTTCATGCACTTGTATCATAGATGAATACGAAGCATTAGTTCATGGCTTACAATGGGCCAAAAATAGAGGTATCAAAATTTTGGAAGTTTTTAGTGATTCAAAGTTAGTGATTAATAAAGTGAAAACCTTTAATGTGTGTAAGAATTCATTGCTAAAATCTTACAAACATAGAGTTTCAGAATTAATAGAATATTTCAATGCTATTAACATGCAATATGTTCCAAGAGCTTAAAACAAACATGCAGTAGTTGGTCTTATCTTTGATGTGCTAGATCTGATCAAAAATAACAAATTACAACCACATATAAAGTTGATTATCAGACCTCCAATACCTGATAATGATGAAAATTGGCAAGTTTTCAAAGATGATGAAAAATCTACAGATTTCTACATCAAGAAGATGAATTTTCTGTAGTAAATTAGGAAAAAATGCAGCATTTTTATGGTGATCAGATTGTTTAATTAAACATAAATAAGTTGCCTCAAGCACTAGTCGCACTAGAAGATATTTTTAGTTCAGATGATCAGTTAAGAAAGAACAAGGCAAGATTTCAACTCACACAAATAACCACAAAGAGATCTTGTTGGATGATGAAAATAAATTATTCATTGGAAAGGTATGTTCCTCAGCTGAAAAATAGTCATTTATCAATTTATGCCAAGGATTCAGAGATAATTTTTCTTAGAAATACCAAGATCTGAGAGGTTCTGATCTCATTTTAGCTCAGCATACTATAGAATTACATCCAAATTTGAAGCCAGTTAGGCAGAAACAAAGGCCTATAAATATGAAGATTGAACCTTTGATGAGAAAAAAATTATCCAAATTGATCGAGTCATGCATTATTTTTCCAATTAAGCATTCAAGATGGGTAGCTAATCTTTTTCCTATTCAGAAAAAAAATGGACAAATCCAACTATGTGTGGATTTTAGAGATCTCAATAAAGCTTCATTAAAATACCATTATCCATTGCCCAATATAGATCAAATTTTAAGAACAATTTCAGGTTTAGACATACTGTCTCTTTTCGATGGTTATAGCAAATACAATCAAATTCTTGTGTGTGAAGAGGACAGATACAAAACAACCCTTCACCATAAAGTGGGGTACTTATGCTTACAAAAGAATGAATTTTGGACTTTCCAATGTCGTTACAACGTTTTAACATACAAAGGATATGGCTTTTCATAGTTTATTAAATAAATGTGTACTGGTTTATTTAGATGATGTCACCATATTTTCAAATAATTTTGATGATCATCTTATGTATTTAAGGTAGACTATTCAGCTTTGCAGATAGTTTGGAATATTTTTAAATCCCAAAAAGTCCATATTTTCAGTATATCAAGATAGATTACTTGGTCATATTGTTTCCAGATAAGATTTAGCTATTAATCCTTTCAGAATTGAAGTTATTTCATAGCTATCCTTAGCTCATCATAAAAAGTCACTACAAAGTTTTCTTGGAAAGATCAACTTTGTTATAAGATTTGTTCCATATTTTGCATCATTAGTCAAGCCATTAACAGCCATGTTAAAGAAATATATGACCTTCTCTTGGACCAGCAAAGGAAGAAAAGGATTTGAGGCCATCAAGTCAACTATTTCGTAGGCTCAAACTCTGGAAAATCCAAATTTTAATAAGAATTTTACAATGTATGCACTTGTAGGAGCTGAGACCATTTCAGCCATATTAACTCAACTTAATGATGAAAATACTGAGAAGCCAATTGCTTTCTTTGGGAAGAGTTTGCGATGACTACGAGACAAGGTGCACTTTCTTTGGAAAATGAGTACTTTCAGTAGTTAGAGGATTAAAGAAATTCAAGTACATGCTTTCCAATAATAAGATACATGTCTTAGTCTCTCATCTAAGTCTTAAAGAATTCTTGTTGAAAAAATAACTGAATGAGAAGAGAGAAGGTTGGATTATGAAGGTTATGGAGTATGATGCTGACATTCATGTTGTGAAAATAGTTTGAGGGAAAAGATTTTTTGTGAACATCTAATTGCTGATATGGAAAAAGAGCAGGTTGTAGAATCAGAAAATTCAGAACAACATGTTGAAATTACGTATCAGAAGTCAAACATCTTGGTACAACCAGAAAATTATCAACCAGAACTTAGTTAAGAAGTTCAAGAATCAAGATGGATGATTGATTTGGTTAACTACTTGTAGCAATATGCTTATCTAGAAGGTATGGACAAGAATAAATGAAAATATTTTAGGTTACAAGTTGTGCCTTATGTTTTCATTGATGGTGTGTTGTTTAAAAGAGATATAAATGGAATTTTTCTGTGATATATTGTTTATGATAGAATTTAGCAACTATTATCTGAATTTCATGAAGGACCTGCATGAGGTCACTTTTCAGCACATCTTTTAGCCTCACAAATTATGAAATCTAGTTACTATTGGCCCAGCATATTCAAGGAATTCTTCGAATAGATTAGAAAGTGTAATAATTTTGTTTTCTTTATTGGAAAAGAATGTTTAGATTTGTTGTTCCTACAGCCAATTTCAATGGATTAACCATTCATGTGGTGGGGTCTTTACTTCATTGGCATAATAAATCCACCTTCAACACAAGGAAACAAGTTGATCTTGACTGCTATAGATTACTTTACACATTGGACTGAAGTAGTAGCTTTTAAATAAGCTAACAAGACTTCAATCTTATCATTTTATGAAGGTATAGTTTACAGATTTGGTGTTCAAGTAACTATCATCTCAGACAATGCCTTAGTGTTTCTTGTTGCAAAGGTTATAGATTGGGTTGTTAAGCATGGAATTTATTGAAGTACTTCATCTAATTATTACCCATAAGGTAATAGGTTAGCTGAATGTACTAATAAAAACCTTTTGAGGATTATCAAAATAAAACTCAATGACAACCAAATATCTTGGCAGCTAATGTTAAATTCAGCACTTTGGGATGACAGAGTGACTCCTAAAAGATCACTTGGAGATTCACTGTACAAGCTTGTTTATGGATGAGAGGCAAGAATTGCTATCTCAGTTGAGTTACCCGCATTAGATTTACTACATCAGATGGAATTACTTGAGAATGATCCATTACAGATTCATTATGTAGAATTAAATGAACTACAAGAGCTAAGAGATTAATCTCATCTGAATATGGAAAAGAATCAAAGACATATCAAGAAAACATTTGATAATAAGGTTAAGTTCAGAGTCTTCAATGAAGGAGACATTGTGTTAAAATGGGATGTTTATTGTGAAAATCCAAGAAAATAAATGAAGTTTGATAGAATTTGGAGTGGTCCTTATATGATTTAAGCTTGCAAAGAACACAATGCATTTCAGCTTTCAAGGTTGAATGGAAAGGAACTTCCTATTCCTATGAATGGTATGTTTCTTAAACAATATTAAAGGAAGTCCTACAGTGCTATGGTTGAGAACTAGGTATTCCCTTACAATAAGTGTAGTTCATAGCATAATGTGGGAAAAGAATAGAAAATCAATAAATTCTAGTAATTTACATGGTGAACTAAGTTGACCAAATCCTTTCGCAGCTTTAGTAAATGTTTTTTTTACTAGTGTGAAATTGTTGGTTAGGTGTTTTGACTATCATGCTTCAATGAGCATCAGATCTAGGCCTTGGTATACAAACTCAACTTTGGAAATCTATCCTTTGAGGACTAGCTAGATATGTTGGCAATTGCTGCACTTGTGCAAGTACAAATGGGCAACTCGAAACCTCACTCTATCTTAACACACCCTGATGAAATGCGCTTTAATTAGGGGGATTATCATTGCACACATCTCTCTTATTAGTTTGTAAAGTTTAAGTTGCAGCAATTGAATAACTACATCTAATTTGCAGCCATCTGTCAAACCTATAAAATGTCAAAACATACTCTTCCGCTCCTGGTCAAATATCCATTTTCAGTCAGTTTCAGCAAGGAAATATAAAAGCTGTGAAGGACTTACTGTATAGTCTTAATGAAGGTGAGAATCACACTTTGTGCTGAATTATGTTTGATTTAGGAATCACATTACAAAGTTGTAGTTTAAATGATATCCCCTTGTTCGGACTATTAAGTGACATAACAACCTTCAAAAATCAAATATTTCCACATGCTTAAAATACATGCCTCATTTAGGGTGATTAGCAGTTGTTAAGAAATCCTCATGTATACAATCAATAGTCCATCAGAAAAGTTGCATGTGGAAAGAATCCCTACAACTCATGCTATAAAAATTCATGCACATCCATTCAGGGAAGACATCCTCTACCATGTCTGAAGTGTCCACAAAAGACGTCTGATGTAAGTATTCACCTTCATTGAATACAAACAAGTACAAGTGACCCTTCCCAAGTAGTTGAGGAAGTGTGAAGCTTATAGAAGAGCATTACTCATCATAACAATTGCCAAATTTGAATGCATCTACGAGGTATATCACATGCTAGGAGAACAGCGTCCATGTTTGATCCAACTCTTCCTGGCAGCCAGTAGTGGTGTCTACAGTGCTAATAAGTTATATGACAACAATATTGAGATCAGGGTTTGATTGGGATTCATGTATTGTCTAACTAGTATGCAAATAGATTTCTAACTTATCTTTTCAGAAGCTTAATGTACTTCAAAGAATGATACAAAATTTGAGCTCACAGCAATATTCTACAGTAGCACATATGGTATGTTGGGTTATGGAATCATATACAAAAGAAGATAATCTCTTTATAAGTAGAACTTTCCCATCCTCTTGGAACTTAAGGGAAAGCCATATCAGAGTTGTTGAATGAATTTGATACACTGTTTTTCTTCCTTGGTGCAGGTGCATGTCAGGATCATAATTTTGGTTCTTCTATTTTGCATAATTTATGTGTTGGGTTGGTACAACTAACATCAGTCAATATTCTAATTCCTCAACAATACAATTGGGGACTGATCACTGTCAAAGCACTTCATCAGAGCTTCAAGGAATCTAGCTGAGAACATATTGCAAAGATTACAGGAATGGGAGCACATACAAGTACAAAACAAAGTGTATTTTTTCCATTTTTTACAGTCAAGTTTGGAAGGTTCTTGTTGCACATTTATTTATAATACTTTCATTGCATATTGAATTAAAGTTCAGTTTCCTGATCTATAGGGAAGAAGACATTGCAACACTGAATCATGATGTTGGAGCATAGCTTCCATAGTACCAGTAACAATTCTTGATTTTGGACCATCAAATTGTCTTGAAATTTTCTAAGCACATAAATTAATCAAGTGTATTAGTCTATATGTTATGAACAATCCTTTTCAATGAGGGTTGAAGAGTGCCAGTTTGACATATAGATTTCAAAAATGAGCTATACTCCTTCGAATCTAGATGATCTACAAATTGGGAATCCAAACCTTTTTTATTTGAACAGTGGACACGTTAGTAGCAAAAGATAACATATTTTTTTCTCTGCTTTATGGAATAAACCAATATTTGGTACAAGCCTTGCATTTCATGACGACATTTTTATGTAAAATTTCAGGGCTCACATCCGAGGTGTTTTATAATTTTAAAATGTTTGTGTTTTACGTCTTTTTTTTGCACTTTAGGGTTTTTCTTAGGGATAAGTTCATGAGAATAAAAGGTATATATGAATAACGTGTTGTGAAAGATTAGCTGTGCATATAGAAATGAAAAGTTAAACTATTTTTAATCTTATAGACGTCATTTACAAATTTTGTGTTTTTTTTTTAGAGCATTTCAACCTCTTGCAGTTGGATCCACATCACTACACTATGTGTTCAACTCAGGGTTCATTTTGGAGCATGTAAAACACCATCAAACAATGGGACACTACATGAAATACAGTTATCCAGTGAGATCTCAATGACATCAATGTGTCTACACACTCATGGATCTTATTTTTAAGCATGATAACAGAGTCAAGTTTCATGGAGCATACAAGAGGGGCAAATTTATACCACTGCAAATCTGAAGAAAATCTATCCTATGACAGTTGTCCTGATTCATGACAGATACACACGTGCATGTACAAATGCACTCTCTTCATACTTTTTAAGCACATCCTGATAACTTAGTGATTGCTTGCTTGATCTTTACACACCTCTATGCCGTATAGGCTTATGAAAGGTTTCAATAACATAAAACATCATATAGAAACATACATCGAGGGAGACCTATAAATTGCAAAACATGTTTTTTCCTCAATTGTTCCTAAAGGAACTGTTATCCCAATTTTTTCCCCTGGGTAAAATTGTTGAAATACAACCCCATATAGAAGTTGAACCTACTAGGGTCACACTTTATCTTGAGAACTCAACATGCTAAATGGGATAATTACATTTCAATGCTATTCTGATTTTTCCCCAGCAAAATTGATCAAACACGACCCTGCAGTAGGAAGAAATTCTAAGAAATCTGTCCCGTCAAACGAATCCCATGCTTCAAATCCAATGAATCAGGTTACAAGTACAGGCTCTAAAAATGGAGAAGCATGATCAGGGAAAGAATAAAACAGTTTCACAGAATCCAAAGTCTCAGAGGAAATAAAACAGTGAAATGCTTGAAGTCTTTAGGCTCTCAAAAATGATTCAAAACGCAAGCCCAAAATCTGGACTAAGTATGGAGGAGATAGCAGGATGCTAGCCAAGTTTCCAAATGGTGCACCTCCAAAGATCTGAATCCAAAAGGGCTAGACTCAAACAAGCTCCAAGTCTCCACGCAGTCCAGAGACCCAAAAGTTGCATCAACCATTGAAAATTATTTAACTCAGCGGAAGGTGCTACGTGTCGACTCGACGCAAATTCAAAGATAAATCCAAAGAGTGGAGACCCAAATGAGTGTGGGCTCTCCATGTAGTCCAAGTTAAAAAATGGGACAGAGCGGGCCCAAACTGACTAAGTATAGAGAACCAGCAGATGGCGCCACATGTCTTCTCTGTGTAATTTCAAAGGCACGCCCCAAAAGGCATTACCTAAATGAGCGCTAGCTTACCACGTGCCCCAAGTTTAAAAAAGGGATAGAGCTGGGGGTTGAATAGTCCAAAGTAGAGGTAGGCTAGCAGAAGGAGCCACATATAAATCTGGTGCCTACTTCAAAAGTAAAATTCAGAGTGGGTTTTCAAACAAGTGCTAAGTCTCCACATGTCCTGGGTCAGACATACGGCCCCAACAAACAAAAAGACTTATCCAAAACATAAGTCAAACAGAGAAATCCACGGAAGGTGCCACATGTCTCTTCAGTGCAACTTCAAAAGCAAAATCTAAAAGTGGTCCCTAAACATGCTCCAGCTTGCCACGTGGCCATGTTGAAAACTCAAGGCAGGAAGGTGCTTCGCCCGGAGGTAATTCAAACATTTTGACTCAAAAGGCGTAAAGTATAAAAGTGATCTACACCTCCACTAATGCCCAAGGAACCACGTGTCAAGCCTAAATTTCATGCAGGCTAACGGGCCTAGGGAGGAACTTTTTCCCAAATGGAAAATACAAACCAGTGAGCCTAAAAATGGTTTTTTGACAAATGAATTACGGGGCTGCAGAGCATTTTTTACATTTTTTATTTTAGTGTCAAAAGGCAAAAAAGTGATTTTCAGGCTCACAAACCTGTTCTATTAAATCGGTTTTCATAATTTTTGTACGGACCTGACTCAAACATTCAAATGGACATATCTTTCGATCCAGTTACCAAAATTCAACAAATTTGGCACTGTTGGAAAGGTCTCAACCTCATACATGCCATGGGAGCCTGAAACTTTAATTTTGACTAGGTTATGTGGGTGAAAATGGGAAAACATCTTTTACTCCATTAATGCAGAATCTGATTGCTTCAACTACCAAATCTGATTTGATTCGATCTTTCATCCTTCCTTCTTCGACACGCTGAACAAACATAGGGAACAAGACTTGACAGATTGTGGGTGGATTTGACGTGGGAATTGATGGTTGGTGGTTATATTTTAGGACCAGAGTCGATTTTCTCTTCTTTCCCTCCAATTTTCATCGTCTATAGATTGTAACACTTCTTATTTGAGAAGGGAGACAAATTCTAGGATGTGGGTAAACTCTGTCAAAGTCATTTCCCAACTCCATTTGAACCGCAAGCCTTCTCCTACTCCTGGAGAGAGTATTTGTGCCTCTGAGCGCCCATGAAATAGTATGTGCACCTTATAGATCAATAAAATCTTGTTTCGTGACATATTTCAACCTTTGGCATTGTTTTGTTGTTTCTCTCTGCCTCTTTGTCTCATGTTTTCTCCCTGTGTATGTATTTCACGTTTGCAGGTGTAAGATGTCGTGCTTCATGGAGTTTCGATGGTGGATTTAAATCTAGGTCTGTGTCACTTCTGTCTGACCTCCCACAGTCCCATTTTCCCTATTTCATTCACCCTCAACAGAGTATCTCACCACTTCCTTTTCTAGTGTATCACTACTTAGTGTAGGCTCTTTCACCCTCTCTCTCTTTACCTGTCTCCTTGGAATGGTTGGATTATGATAGATTAGCTTTGCATGCACTAGAGTAGCTTGTGGTAGGTAGATTAAGAAGCAAAAAATTGGCTTTCCCCAGAGGTCCATCTCAAGTTTTTCAAGTCCCATAGCTTGAGAGATGGTCTCATGTTGTGCAATCACACTCAATGCCCCATCTCAGATACCAGGCCATTCAAGGGTGGTGTGATTCTGCACTAACTATTCTGGCACACTTGGTGGGATAGATCTGAAGCACCTTACCACTTCATCTTAGTAGGTTGGTGTGTTCCTATTAGGATTCAACCTTTTGAGGAACATATAAAGCACATCTAGTGACTCCATTTGGTTAATAACCCATCCTCTGAGTTACAGACCTTTTCCATCCATTTCCACCCATCTTCATTCATTTTCCTTTCCACATCTCCCATTTTCTTCCATTCCATGAAGTTTTGCAAACATGACTTCATTCTCTTCATAGAACTCACACTTGCAGCAAAGGCATTTCCCAACTCCTCGAGATCAGCATTATGATCAGATCCAAAACCATTATGCTTACCCATATGAGTAGTGTCAAAACCAGTTTGGCCATGAATCTTATCAAGAACAAAGGGATGCATACAATGGTGACATCTACATAGAAAATGTTGGTTTTCTAGAGAATATTCAAGGGATGGAGGCTAGCATGTTGCATTCCAAGGGTACAGCACATATTAAGGCATTCAGGATTGGTTTCAGGGCACCTTGTTCATGGGGAGGCCCTTTTCCAAGATCTTACAGCCCTCAGGAGAAGCTTGACTTCATGGTTGAAGTGTTGCCTCAACTTACACATTGGATTGAGGATGTTGAGGCATATGAGCAAAGTGCGAGACAACCTTGTCAATGGTTAAGTCAATCACCAACTCCCTGTTCTTCATTTTCTCTTTCTCAAACTTTATCATTTTGACATGATCAAGAGTCAAGTCCCTCACTTGCTGCCCCAAGTGTTGATTTCTTTTCTCCATATCCTAGTCTTCCATATTATTTCAATTCTTCTCCCCTTTTCCTTCCCAAGTAATCATTCTTTCCAAACAAATAAGAAGTTCCACTCCCTTCTCCACCATAAACAATAGCAAAACAGGTTGAACCTGAACCTACCACTCCTCTTACTTTCCCAAGTTAATGTTGGGAAGAGACTCAAGAATCCACTAAAGGAAAACAACAAGAAGGAGAGCCCAACAGAGAAGAAATGGCAAGAAAATCTGAAGATTTGGGCTTCCAGATTCAGGTTTACAAAGATCCCCTGGATGGTTAATCCAACAAAGGAGGTTAGAGTTAAAGATCCAGTGGTGGGTGAGGCTAATTTTACAGCAGAACAAGAACAAAAGAAATAAAATCAGCAGTTTGTTTATGGCACTTTGTTTGAAGAGGATGTTGATCTGATCCAAGTTGCACAACCAGTGAAGGAGGAGGAACAATCAGCTCCAAGTCCCCATTGAATAGGAGTAGCTGGGAGAGATCAAATCATAGTTGAAGCCACTCAATGAAGAAAGCATCATTGACTATTTTTTTCTTTCATTTCAAGGGACTGATTTGATTGATGAACCCATGATGGAGGAGGACCATACAATTTTAGAGTCTCCAAGTGTGGAGCAGGCCATAAAATAACCTTCAATTATTACTCCTAATTTATTCCCCTCAAGCTCTAATGTTTAAGAAGATTTTCATTTGTTAAACTTCATGCTTGAATATGAGGGGAACCATGGTGAGAAAGTTATAGATCAGGTGGACACCATGGAGGATGTAGACCACATGCAGCAGGACAACAAGGAGGCAGACTGTTTGTCAGACTTGGAAGATTGTTTTGGTGAAGAGAAGCCTGAGGAGATAACATAATTTTTTCCTCCATCACCCACCTTCCAAGAACATGAGCCTGCTACCATGAAGGAGAACATTCAAGTACAACAACCTACACTGCATAGCAGCCCTCTAGAACCAAGGTTAGAAGATATGAGTCTTACATGTTCTTCACAGGAGAAGGAAGCAAAAAGGAAAGAGGATGTCATCATTCCTCTCGTACCATCTATCCACGAAGGTCAGCAAGAAGACTCCATTGTTGGAGTTGAAATTCATAGAAACAGGAAAATTCAAAGGACCATACCTTGCCCAATCAAATACTTGGCTTCATTGGAGCCAAGGGAGAAGCCACAAAAATTCATGTGCACTTTAGGGCCTGAGGATGATTATTAAAGCACCAATGGTCACCATAAAAACCTCTAGGAGTCCAATACAAATCATCTTGAGGAGGTATTTTCCATTAATGTTGATACCTTGATGATATGGGTGGAGGATTGACTCCTTGTCAGTTTTTCACTCATGCAAGCAGTCATATTCAGCATCAAACCATTTACATAGCTGCCCCTTTTGAGGAAGGGAAGTTATTTCTCCCTGCCTATGGTAAGCTTTGTTTAAATATTTCCTTTATTAGGATTAATATAGGACTAGATATAGATTGATAGGATTGTGGAGTTGATTTACTTCACAAATAGCTTACTTTTACAAGTTATTGGTTATGACAGTAACCGGCATCGATCAGGGTGTAACTATCGTCGGTCAGCATAGCAACCACCATCAATCAGCATAACAACCACCATTGGTTAGCATAAGAATTTTCATTGGTTAGTAGATGAACCACCATCGGTTAGGGAAAACTGACTTTGGTTACCTGTCGGGAGTATTTTAATTAATTCTCAAGAATTATATCTATTTTTAGCATTAAAGTATATCTATTTATTGTAATTGCATGGCTAAGTGCCCTAAGTTTATATACACCTATATAAGCATGAAAGCTAGGGTTATAGAAGTAGAATTAAGAGAAGGATTGAATTAGATCCTTGATTCACCTAGATTGAGAGGATGAAGAAGAATAAGAGAAAGAAAGAACAGGTTACATGAAGACAAAGTCTCCATGGAGAGGAGTTGGACATAAGGAAATAACAGGTACATCTGAATGGTGAGAAGAGGGTAACATCTTCTACTGTATTTTCTTTGTATAGTTATTGTCTCATTGTAATGACTTGAAAAGTATGCAAAGCATATAGAGTTTATTCTTATAGATCCACATGTTGGTGAGATATTTTATTATATATCCATGAGATCATATTGTATTGTAGATTATCATATTGTATGTAGATCATGTAGATAGATATTGTAGAGGAGGTTGTCTTCATGTTTGCACTGGTTATGCATTGATGGAGAGACAAACTTACTTCTTGGTGTACAATCATGGTTGCACATTGGTAGAACCATGCAATAGGTCTTATTGCAGATCCACAGAGAACTTGGTAGCATATCATAGATGCATTAGTTCTTATTTATGTGAGATCTGTTGGTGGTGTTTGGAGACACGGTTGTAGTGCACTCATTGAGATCCATTTAGAGATTTGGAGGAGAGGAGATACTCTTGGAGAGATGCATTATACTCTTGTATTGAAGATTTGGTTTCTACTCTTGTTGTTACATATATATGAGATCTTTATCTTTGGTGGACGTAACCCACATTTGGGTGAACCATGGTACATATTGTGTTATGTGTTTGTACTTTGTCTTGATTTGGATTATTCTAGTTTATACTTCCACTACTGTATATTTTGGGGAATTTTTTAGATCCTGTGTGCATGATTTTGTTTGTTATTAAATCATAGCACTATTCCACAGTCCTGAATTCCAAACAACTGGTATCAGAGCTTGGTTATTTCAGAGCAAGGTTTTGCTTTAATATATTGTAAGTGGTTTTACTGACACATGTATGAGAGGAGCATTTATTTTGCCTAATGATAAGATCATAGGAAGACATTTAATATCAAGTGGGAAGCTGGTAGAGTAAGGTTGCTTGAAATTGCAGTGACCAGCATTGGTTAAGTGGCAACCGACATCAGCAGGGTGACCATGGTCGGCTATAGTGTGACCATGGTCGGTTACTAGGTAACCTAGTTTTAAACAGAAAATCACAGATCTGAATAATTAAGAAGATGCATGGAATGTATCTAATTTGTTGAGGTGTCCCTAGTTCTTGGAGGCACAAGCATGTTGGTAAAATTGCAGATCCGATTATTAAGGTATGGTTTTATCTTGTATTGCATTTCTTATATTATTTTGGTTGCACATATATGTTTGGGATTATAGATCTAGATCTAAGAATGAGAGAAAAGGAGAAGTTATGCATCCTTTGGTGTAGTTAGATGCATGGGCTTCTTAGAGAGGCGGAATATAGTAGCACATTGTGAAGACGGGGTTTCCATCAGAGAAGCACGTTCATCAGTTGAATATTTGGTTGAGTATCTTGGTGCTGGTAAGGTGATTTATTTCATCTGTGTACAATTTTTTATTACATGTATTATTGTTGTTAAGTTTTTTGTGCAAGATTTGGGTGCTTCTTGAAATGACTGGCTCAACACAATTATCAACTTTGGTTTGAGTGGGCACCTGGTTTGGTGACCTATGCCAATTTTTGGTGTTGTGTTAGTTCCAGTAGCACCAACATCAGTCAGGGAACTAACATCGGTCACAAAGGGTAACTGATACTAGTCAATAAACCATAGTCGGTCTCTGTGACAATGAGTTTGCACATGGTTTCTTATAGTAGAAGAGGGCATGGATGGTTTAGTGTCCTATTTTGGAGGATCGTGTTTCTTGCATAGTGTATATAGGAAGAAACAATGTTGATCACCTCAATGTTTGGATCAGAAAGAGGATGTATTGGGATCGGTTAGTCAAGTGAGACTTTGGGTCAGGTATCTCTATATGTTTCATGTTTTATTTAATAATTTTGAAGTAGCTGATATTATGTTTGGATAGTGTGCACATATTTACACCATGTTTTTTGGTTGTTTGAAATTTATTTCCTGGTTATGTGGAATCTTGAGGAAAAGGATATCTAGTCTAAGGATGAGATCCTCAATGAAAATTCATGGTTAGACACAGTTGCAGGTAATGAAATATGTTGAGTACATAGGATGAAAATAAGTTAATTCACCTACTTCACAATAAGTCAAAACTTCTGTGATGTAGGAGTAATATTTGATAAGAAGGGAATCGATTTATATTTTCTTTCAGCCAGTTTTATTTCTCACTCACAAATTAGCTTTTGAAATTTGTGTTAGAGGCAGTGCAAGGAATTTTGTGTTCAGTGGGAGAAATCCATGGTTATTGGCATTGCATGATTGGATACATGATGCACATGCACAGTGAGAGAATATTGATACTATTCAAAGTGACAGATGCACTAGTTGGTTTTAGAGGGAAGCCATAGATTTGTAGGTATATTGGGTTTATTGCTTTATGATATCACTTCTGGTTTATTTTGTGGTTCCTGGATCTCCCTATGGGATTATAGTTGATGGTTAGATTAAGCTGGGTGAATGTGATAGAGAAATTTTTTCAGAGTTTTAAGGGTTAAAAGATAAAATATGCTAGTTACAGAGACTGGTGTCAGTTAGGATAAGCCGTTTTGGTCAGTGATCTGGTAACCGTAGTCAGTTTGGTCACAGGTTTGACATCATTGTTTGTTTATCATTTTTAATATCATGCCCTTGTTTCAATTTCATCTTGATTTGGTTTGTGCAGTATATTGATGACAAGTTTACTGGTATTTGCACTTGGTATTAGTTACATGGTTTAGCATGGTTGTTTTTTAGTGACATTGATGAGCACAGGATTCATATATTTCTTTGGAGTTAATCGGTGAGAGACTTGGCACTTTTGGAGAGCACGATGATATGGATGGATATACAAGTGAGTTTATACATGTGGATAGATTTAGATTTGTGAGTCTATGATGATGTAGATATTTGTTTTGCACATGGATGCCTATGAGCACAGTTTAGATGCCTTGAGCACGAGTAGGGGATGTTTGTATTTCCTCTTATTACTATGTTACTCCTTGATTGGTATGTTATGTATAGATGAATTTCTTGGACATTCTAGTTGTTTATGCAGGCTTGGATTTGTAGATTGCAGTGTTTGGATTTCTTTGAGTTATGCAGGTGTTTGTGGATTGATCACCCACTATTGCATGTAGAACTCATTCAGGGTTTTTCTTACTCAGGATCTTGTTTTTCTTTTACATATTCCAATTTGACTTTTCTTTGGACAGTTGCATTGGCGGTTGCATACAGACATGGATAGATTCATGGAGAACATGGTTTCTTTTACATGTATGGCTATGGTTATGGCAGTTGAAGCTCGGTACTTTAGTTTGAGTAGGAGCTCTTGCAGGTTTGTTAGTCATGATGGCTTGGTTGCATGAGAGGCGTGGTATTACAATTCAGTGGGATCTTGATGTATGGGTAGCTCGGTTATCAGGAATTAGTAGTAGCTTTCGTGTCGGTCTTTGGTAAGTTATGTTTTTATCCTCTTGGTTTGAGAAGATGGTTTGATCTACCTGGTTTTAGTTTTTTAAGAGAATTGTTGAAGGAAAGAATAGATGGTCTTCACGGTATGTAGAGGACGGTGATGTATAGGTACAGGTATAAAGATTCAGCAATTTATCTCCAAGTGGGAGATTTTTAGGATTGTGGAGTTGAATTTCTTCACAAATAGCTTTCTTTTACATGTTACTAGTTTTGACATTAACCAGCGTTGGTCAGGGAGTAACCGTCGTCGTTCAACATAAGAATCGCCATTCGGTTAGCATAAGAACCACCATCGTTCAGCATAAGAACCACCATCGGTTAGCAAATGAACCACCATCAGTTAGGGAAAACTGACATCAGTTACCTGTGTGGGATTTTTTATCATTTAACTCGCAGGAATTAGATCTATTTTTATCATTAAAGTATATCTAATAGATTGTAATTGCATGGCTAAGTGCCCTAAGTTTATATACACCTATATAAGCATGAAATCTAGGGTTTAGAAGTAAAATTAAGAGAAGGATTAAATTAGATCCTTGATTCTCCTAGATTAAGAGAATGAAGAAGAAGAGGAGAAAGAAAGAACAGGTTACATGAAGATGGAGTCTCCATGGAGAGGAGTTGGACATAAGGAAATAGACAGGTACATCTGAATGGTGAGAAGAGGGTAACATCTTCTACTATATTTCCTTTGTATAGTTATTGTCTCATTGTAATGGCTTGCATAGTATGCAATAGCAGATAGAGTTTCTTCTTGTAGATCCACATGTTGGTGAGATCTTATATTATAGATCCATGTATTGTTGATATCTAGTATTGTATTATTGAGATCATGAGATCCATGAGATTGTTGTATTGTTGATCCATGTAGATCTAGATATTGTAGAGGAGGTTGTCTTCATGTTTGCATAGGTTATGTAGTGATGGAGATACAAACATACTTCTTGGTGCACATTCATGGTTACACATTGGTAGACCCATGCAATGAGGTCTTTTTGTAGATCCACAAAGAACTTGGTAGCACAGTTCATAGATGCATTAGTTCCTAGTTATGAGAGATCTATTGGTGGTGTTTGGAGGCATGGTCGTAGTGCACTCATGGAGATCCGTTTAGATATCTGGATGAGAGGAGATACTTTTGGAGAGATGCATTGTACACATGTATTAGAAGAGTTGGTTTTTAGTCTTGTTGTATTATATATATGAGATCTCTATCTTTGGTGGACACAACCCATATTGGGGTGAACCACGGTACATGTTGTCATCAATACAAAAAACATGAAACATAAACATCTCTAATGCTAATGTATGTCACACATACATAAAGAAAGAGAGAACATACATTAGGATACAATCATCTGCAAAATATAAAGCATCATCATAAGAGCATAATCAAAGCATGAAATAACAATAAATCATGGAATGTCCATATAATACATGTATAAATGTTTGTCTCAAAATCAGGTTTACATCATCTATAGAATATGCCATCTAAAAAAGGCATGAATCAAAACCCAGCCTTCAATAAGAGGCATCAAAATAATGGTACATCAATCTATACATTGATCAAAATCAGCCTTCATAAGAGGCATGTATACATACAATACATCTGTACAAAAGCAAAATGGAGGAATCAACCATAACTCCTTCGAGGCTCTCAGTTCCATGTCCTGGAGGACAAAAAATTGGTGGCTATAATGGGCCTACTCCAAGGGTACCACCCTATTGTCTGGCTAGCTACTGTCTGGTTGGTTGTTGTCTAGCTGGCTGCTGTACTACTGGCTAACAGAATGATCTGACTAATCGAATTGACCACTGTGATCTAGAACCTATCCTACTCACACCTAGATGCTTAAAAGGAGCCACCCACTACTCTGGTGGGACTACTCTGAAATAGGTAGTCCTATAATACAAGACCTCACCTCTAGCCCTCATAACATCCTAAATCATGTTGGCATCACCAAAAGTAGTAGCTTCCTCAATCATAAAGTCTCACTTTCCTACCATCCAACCTCTATCAGCATGGGCCTGTCACATGGCAGTAGCCTCTTGATCTCTCTACAGTGATAGTCTAAACCTGGGCTCAAGCCTTGTCCTTTAGAATGATAGAACCCTATGCCTGTGCCTGGGTGTAATCCCTCTATGTAACAACCATATGCACCTGAGTTTGTGACTAGTGTAAAATACTCAATATCTTAGCCCCCTACCTTGCCAAATGACTAATATGGTTCTACAAGGATGCACCATCCCCACCCTAAGTGGCCTATGCTCTAGCCTAGTCCCTCTCAGCTGTCAATACCTATACCTGGGTTCTAACCTGATCTCACTCTGCTATAAGGGCCTGTACCTGTGTCCTAGCCTCATCTCTCTCATTGGCCACCTGTAATTGCATGTAACTACTCCTAAAGTGTAGCAAACTATCCATCATCACCACCACCCCCCCAGGAGCGTGAGGAGGCGGACCATGCACTAGAAATACTTGCTATAAGGGGACATATATCCGTGCTGGAATGCCTACTAGAGGTAACTATATATTTAGAGCCCTAGGTGCTTGTCTTTTCCTGAGTCGGGGGTCCCTATCTTTGAGGATGTTGTAATGGAAGACCCTGTCCCCCACTCCCAACATGAAGTTGGTTTTCAAATGGATCATCATCATCATCATCATCATCATCACCACTGCCAACTCCACCCCTCATCACTGCTAAGAGGCCCTATTATCCAATTTCACCCCCAGGGTTGAATTGATAACATACATCAGAATTCTCAAGTTCCAGGGCAAAAAAATCATGTTTCCAGGGTCCCCTCATATTTTCCTAACTCCCTATGGCCGAAGGAGAAAAGAGCAAGCTCTGAGAAGATGCAAAAAAGGTTGCAAAAACAAGCTTGGGCCAGAAAAATCGTGAAAATTGGCTAAGTCCTAGTCCTCGCAATAGTAGGGACGTGAGGGACATCAAGACGCGGATCGGCCGAAAAGCCTCCAGGCGGCCCGCGAAGCAAAGGGACATCTGGGACAGAAGGACGCGAACCGCCCGGATCGGCCGAAATAGAGAAATTTAGCACCGGGATAGTCAGGCCAGAAGTACGCGGCGGACATGAAAAGCCGGTTCGGCCAAAGGAGAAGAGAATCGACTAACTGCTTTGGGACATGTGGGACAAAGGGACGCGAACCAGCCGAACCGGTTGAATCAGAAGATTTTGTCCCAGACAGTCCAGGAGCATTTGGGCCGTGAATACGTGAAGGATGCGAACCGGCCGGTTCGCCCGAAGCAGAGAAATTTCGTATTGGGATAGTTGGGACAAAGGGACGCGTGGGACGCGGATAGCCGAAAAAGTCGAGAGCCAATCAGATTGCGCCACGTGTCATCGGCAGATAAGGGACAAAGAAGCCCATTTCAAGAGGATCGGAGGATTCTGTTCCAAACAACACTGGGACATCTGGGACAAAAAGATGCGAAGGGCGCGAAAAGCCGACAGACCTGTGGACGAATCGAATCGTGACATGTGTCACAAGGGAGAAGTCCAAAGTCAAAGGGCGAGATTTCAAGCACTGACCCGAGCCAATCAAAAGAGACACGTGTCCAATGAAGCAGGAAAACCCATGTGACAGAGAGGACAGAGAATTGTATATCCAATTAGTGCGTCTACATGTCATCCAGGTGGTAGAGTGCGGGAAAATTTTCAAAATGCATTTTCGCCTGTTTTGTGCCCTAAATCTTCAAATAGACATATCTTTCGATCCAGAGCTCGAATTTGCACGTTCTTTATATCAACGGAAAGCTTGTGAAATTATCTACATGATTTCAGGGTTAATCTTGAGTTTTGGTGCAGTCTAGAGAGATAAAATTGAGAAACAGCTCTGACATGTGTTCATGGCCAGAAGTGACATTCCAGCCACTAGATTTAATGCAGAATGGGTCGCATTCTCCTGTAATACAGTCAAAGTGACAGGGTATGGGTTTATAAGGTCCCCCATTCAGTTTTAATGCACCTGTAATCAAGAAGGGATGGGCTCCCATGCTTTTGTATGTTTTCTGTCCCCTGGGCTCGACCCATGCAATGTAAAAGCCATATTTGGCTCATTTATGAAGGGGAACAATTTTTGACATAGCAGACTTCTTCTTTCAGCTCCAACAAGTGATTGAAGCAAGGATCAGACCTCTCCAAGGATTGTAACAGTTTTCTTTTACTCTCTGAGGGTGTAATGCATGTTTTTGACATGAAATGATAATGCAAGCTCTGTGAATGGGTTTTCAATCCTCTGTTTGTATTATTGTTTCATTTCAAATACTAAATTATACCTTATCAGTCTGTGTATGTTTTATGCTGTGAACTTTATCTGTGTCTATTTTCTTGACAAATATGTTTCACCACTCCTTTTGGTGCATCACGCCATCTTTATTAGTTTCAATTTTTACACTTCTATCCCTATCTCCTTGTAGTTTAGAGTAGGATTAGGATCTGAACCTCTGTAGTTTTGCAAAAATATAGATCTAAATCGGAGGAGTTTGAGGAACCAGCCTCTAATCTGGAGATTCCTCTCTCAGTTTCACAAGTCCCCACACTTGGAGAGACGTTTCCATGTTGTGCAATCACACTGGATGCTAGAGTGATCAACCCTAGAAGCCTGATTTGCATCCAGGGGGTGTTGTGAGTCTACACAAACAAAGTTTTGGCACGCCCGGTGGGACACTAGAGGTTTCATTTTTATTGCAGCAAAGTTGATATGCATCTGCTGCAATTTTCTTGCTTATAAGAGCTATTATTTGCATATCTGGTGACTCCAAGGGGAAGAATCAATTGGTTTCAGTAGTGCAGGCCTCCTGAAACTCACGAGAAGAATCACCACAAGTCAAGAGTTGGAGAAGAAGAAGTGCTGTTTGAATACCTGCAGTTATCTCTAAGAAGAAGGCAAAGAGGAAGAAGGATTCAAAGGTCTCCATCTCCACCAAACAGAACTCTCTCAACTCCTCCACCTAGTAGGCCTTTCATTCAGTCAACAAGGGTTTTAAACCATTAGAATGGCGCAGAACAACCCCTACGTCAACTTCATAGGTAGCAGCCCACTTGCTCTCAATGCACAACATCCAGTTCCTATTGCAGCCTTGAAGAACATTCCCTACTTCACTAGAGAAAATCAGACTACTCCAGAGTGATCATGTTTAAAGATATTGCTAACCTTTGTGCAATCCATGAAATCAATGAAATGCAAGTGGCTGTCAAGTTACTGGCATCTTCCTTCAAGGGTAAAGCATTGCAATGGTTTAGGAGCCTTGGAGCTGGTTCTATCACAAACTGGAATCAGCTGTGTATTGCACTTCACGAGCAATTTGGAGAGAAAGGGAGACAACTTGTCTCTTTTGGAGCAGCTGAAACTATCAAGAGAGCCCCCAACGAGCAGCTGACTGACTTCAACTTCAGATTTCAAAGGTCTTGGGATAGGATTCCAGTGGCAGTCAGGCCAACAGAAGAAGTGCTTTTCTATATTACCTTAAAGCTTTGAATTCAGATATTTCTATGTTAATTCAATCTATGGGAGGCACAACCTTACCTGCTGCTTATAGCATTGCCATTAGAGCCAAAAACTGTCTTATTCAAGCTGGTAAATTGGCTCCTAGGCCTCCCATGCCCTTGTATCCAAACTTAGAAAATCCAAGCACTAGTCAAGCACCCACTTTGGCTCCTGTTCCCACCCCTAGAAATCAAAGTTCAAGTGAAACTTCTAATTCATCCTCTAGTGCTTCAAATGAACTCCAAGAGGTCATGAAACAGTTGCAAAATTTGGGAAATGAGCTGGTTACTATCAAAAGACAGCAAGCTCAAAGTGCTAGACCATATCAGCCTCAAGCGCATACCAGGCTAGGCCCCCATACCAACAAAATAGGTCACCAAACTCAGGCTGCAAATCAAAATCAAAGCCAAGTAAGGCCTCCCACTAATAGACCATTTCATCCCTATAATACAAATGCCATATCTGCTTCTAAAAGCATTAGTGTCAGTCCAAAATAACATGGCCCAAGAATATGATTGGTGTTTCCCGTGTAGTCAGCCACACAACCAATCAATGTGCTTTAATGGTGCATTAAATCAAGCTCTGATGGTACAAACATCAGTGGGTCGCAAGAGTCCAGCCGAAGGAGATCAGCAGCAAGAAGCACCTCAGCAAGGAACATCTCTGAATGAAACTACTCTTGTCAATTGGTAGGCTGAAGATTTTGTGGTATGAATCAAATACCCTCTCAAAGTGTTGCAGCCAACACAAGGTCAAAAAGGAGAAATTTGGGTGACGAGAAGCCATTGCCCCAAGTATTTCATGACCTTTTGTCACTCCACAAGGTGTTGGCAAACAAAATGCAGTTCCAACATGTAAGGAGCACCCAAACCAGCTCCTAAACCAACTCAGATGCTAGTTGTTGCTGCCCCATGTGCAAGGAATGAATGTGCAAGCTAGGGGACAGCAGAGGGATGCTTCATCCCCATTCAACATCATTGATCATATGAAAGAAGACAAATGTAAACATATCAATGTGGGAATCACTATCCATCCCAGGCAAAAGAGATTTTGCTACAAGCTGCCATGAAGGACTGGCCAACTTTGAACCAACAGGTCCAAATGCAAGAGAAGGTACTCACAAATGCTGCCCAGCCTGAAGGAAATCATGGAGGACAGCAAGGTAAAATGTTGAAGCCCCCTCCATTTTATGTTTCATTGATCATAGGAGACAAGTTGGTACATAATTGCATGATTGACTCTGGGGGCAAGTAGTTCAGTAATGCCCAAGCAAATAGCTGATCAGCTAGGGCTTCAATATGAAGTCATCTCCAAGGGTGTAGTGCAATTAGATGGGACAACAGTGACAATGGTTGGAGTAATCAAAGGTTTGAGCCTCACCCTACACGCATGTCCCAACGTAATAGTGTTACAAGATGTGTCAGTCATAGACCTGCCACCACTCTTTGCATTGTGTTGTCAAGAGACTTCACTGCTAAAATTGGAGGCTATCTTTTGGCGGATTGGTCACACATGTTGTTTAGAACAAGGTATGGAACCAAGGCCATAATCAGGTCTGAACCTATTGCGAACTTTCACATTGAGCCTTACACTACCAGCCAAATCAATACCAACTATTCAGCGTTTGATCAAGAAGATTATCCAAGCACTGATGAGGCTGACACCAAGGTTGGAAGCATCCCAGATTTGACTCTTGATGAATGGGCAAGCAAGGTGCATGATTTTGATCCCTATCAAGAAATAGAAGAATCTGAACTAGGAGTTTATTGTTTACATGAAGAGAATCAACCTCTCCCTAACATCACCAAGCCAGATCATAAGGACAAGAATGAAGTATGGCAACTGTTCTTTGATGGATCAAGGAGTAGACAAGGTGCAGAGGGAGGAGCTTTTTCTATTCATTCACCGCAAGGTATAAAGTATTATTACTCAGCCTTCCGTTTCCAGTTTTCCTGTTTAAAAAAAATACAGCTGAGTATGAAGCCTTAATTCATGGACTGCACTGGCAATGAAGAAGGCATCAGGAATTTACAAGTATTTGTTAATAGTGAGCTGGTCGTAAACCAAGTCAAAGGAAAAAATGCTGCAAAAATGATCTGCTCAAGTGCTACAAAAATCAGGTATGGGATCTTATTAAAGATTTTGAAGCTTTTAGCATCAATTCCAACCCAAGGAAAAAATAAGCCGCTGACAGACTTGCAGCAATTGGGGCTGCGTTTGATGTTACAGAGAGTATCAAAAGTGAGAAATCTCAACCTCATATCAAATTGGTTGTGAGACCAGCTGTTCCAGATAACAACACAAGTTGGCAAGTCTTCGAGAATGATCAGCAAATTGTTAATTTCATACAAGAAGAAGCTGAGTTTTCCACCAGAAATCAAGACAAGCTGAAGCAGCAGCAATATGGTGATCAGGTAGTACAGTTGAGAACTAACAAATTACCAAAAGGCCTCATAACCTTGGAGTCAATATTAAACCTGAATGATCAGTTCTGGAAGGAGAAAGAAAACATTCAAGTGAAGGGTGAAGATTCAGAGCCTATTTTAGTGGAAAAGGACAAAACATTGCAGATTGGCAAAGTAAGTACCTCACAAGAGAAATCTGATTTTGTTCATCTTTTCAAGAGTTCCCAGATGTCTTTGCTTGGACTTACAAAGATCTAAGAGGTTTCAATCCCAAAGATGGCACAACATACTATTGAGTTGTATCCAGAATCCAAGCCCATTAGGCAAAAAGCAATGGCCAGTGAATCCCCATATTGAACCTCTCATGAGAAAAGAGTTAAGCAAGCTTATTGAGGCTAGTATCATCTTCCCCATCAAACACTCAAGTTGGGTTGCAAACTTGGTGCCAGTGAGAAAAAAAATAAATGGAGAAATCAGACTGTGTGTTGACTTCAGAGACTTGAACAGAGCCTCTCTCAAAGATCATTACCCGCTTCCTTCAATGGAACAAATATTGCAAGTAGTATCCAGTTCAGAGAGATTCTCTCTCCTAGATGGCTACTCAGGGTATATCATCAGGTGATGGTGAAAGAAGATGACCAGTTCAAGATGACTTTCACCACCAAATGGGGGACCTATGCCTACAAGAAGATGTCCATTTGGCCTATCAAATGTCGGAGCAACATTTCAACGAGCTATGGATATGGCATTCAAAGGCTTGATCAACAAGATGGTGCTGGTATACCTAGATGATATCACTGTCTTCTCAAAGAATGCAGCAGACCATCTCTTTCACCTCAGATAAGTGTTTCAGAGGTGTGTAGAAGGTTCGGAGTGTCATTGAATCCAAAGAAGTGTATATTCTTGGAACACGAGGGAAAATTGTTAGGCCACATTGACTCTAGGGAAGGGCTAACAATTGATCCTGAAAGGGTTGAAGCCATCTGAACGCTCCCATTGCCACACCACAAAAAAATTCTTCAAAGCTTCTTAGGAAGGATAAACTTTGTCCGCATATTTGTGCCTAATTTTTCCACCCTTGTAAAGCCTCTAACAATGATGTTGAAGAAGAGTCTGGCATTCAAATGGACAGCAGAAGGCAAAGAGAGTTTTGAAAACATCAAGCATGCAATATCACAAGCTCCAACTCTTATCAACCCAGATTTCTCAAAGGACTTCATGTTGTATGCGTTTGGAGGATCAGACACGATCTCAGCTATCTTGACACAGCTGAATAGAGAAGGTTCAGAACAGCCCATAGCATTCTTCAGTCAAACCTTGGAAGATTACGAAATAAAGTATTCTTTCATCGAAAAGCATGTCCTTGCTGTCATCAGGAGCTTGAAGAAGTTCAGACATTTGGTCTCAAACAATAAGATTCAACTGCTGGTGTCTCATGCTGGCGTCAAGGACTTTCTCCTAAAGAAGGATTTAAATGAGAAGAGAGCAGGTTGGATCACTCGGGTGATGGAATATGATATTGAAATCAAAGTGACCAAGCTAGTTCATGGCAAAGGCTTGTGCGAGAAGCTCGCTTCCAAACAATCAGACGAGCCAAAAAGTGAAGAGGATGTTGTCTTTCTACTACATAATGATCAAGAACAACCAGCTGATGATGCACCCGTCCCATGTTGGACTCAAGACTTGGTGCATTACCTCCAGATAGGCTTGTGCCCCCCAGAAGTGAGCAAAGCAAAGAGGAGATACTTCAGATTACAAGCCATTCCATATGTGCTTGTTGACGGAGTTTTGTTCAAGAAAGACATCAATGGTGTTCTATTAAGATGCATTGGAACAGGTCAAGTTGAGAAGATCTTACATGAGTTCCATGACGGGGAAGTAGGAGGCCACTTTCCTCCGCGAGTGACAGCTCTCAAAATCATGAAAGCTGGTTACTACTGGCCAACTGTGTTCAACGATTGCTACTCATGGGTCAAGAAATGTAGGAAATGTGCATTCTTCACAGGGAAAGAAAGGTTAGCAGCGCTGCCCCTTCGTCCACTTTCAGTGGATCAGCCATTCATGCAATGGGGATTGAACTTCATTGGGGTTATCAATCCCAATTCAAGTCAGGGCTACAAGTGGATACTAATAGCAACAGACTATTTCACCAAGTGGACTGAAGCAGTGGCACTCAAGGAGGCAATGAATCTAATATCTTAGATTTTTATGAAGGGATAGTCACGAGGTTGGTGCCCCCTGCCACATCATATCAGACAATGCATTGGCATTCCTTGGCACAAAGATCACTGAATGGGCTGTCAATAATTGTGTGTATCTCAGCACTTCATCGAACTATTACCCTCAAGGTAATGGCCAAGCCGAGTCTACAAACAAGAAACCTACTAAGAATCATCAGGAGGACTCTGGATGAAAATCAAAGAACTTGGCACACAAAGCTCAAATCAGCCCTATGGGCTGATAGGATCACACCCAAGAGGTCTATAGGAAGCTCTCCATACAAGCTTGTGTACGGAAAGGAAGCAGTTCTACCCATATCACTCGAGTTGCCAGCATTGGAACTCATGAAACAATTGGAACTAGCTAAGTTTGAACCTATGGAAACCAGGTATGCAGAGCTGATGGAATTAGAAGAGACAAGAGAGCACGCAATACAAACCATAGAAAAGGATAAAGCATTGGTCAAAAAGAGTTTTGACAAGAAAGCTAAGGCCAGGATATTGCAAACTGGAGATTTGGTACTGAAGTGGGATGCTGATCGTGCAAAACCAGGAAAGCACTCCAAGTTTGATGCCATCTGGAGTGGCCCGTATATGATCATTGAATGCAAAGGTAGCAATGCTTTCCGACTGGCTAAGTTGGATGGTGAAGAATTGCAGATTCCGGTCAATGGAATCTATCTCAAACGCTGCTACTAGAAAGATGGCTTCTCATCCTTGTAAATATTAATTTAGATTTTCCATTCCTCTAAGTGCTTATGCACATTGTACTGCTGTTAGAGTAGTTTTTTATTTCCCTAAGTGCTTCTGCACATGTCCTATTGCTTCTAGTATGCGCATGTTTGCAGTTCAGCAAGCTCTTGGAAAAGAATTTTTCACCATGAGAAGACCAGCTCAACAAATGTCAAATGGCTCATTGATACAAGCTTTCAAATTTCAGATCAGCTGAGAGATTATCAAACAGACTCCATGCCTAATAGATTGCTATAAGCAGCTGGCTGTTCTTCATCTGGCAGGCAGATAACCCCGCCGAGTCGCCAAATTGCTATCCAAAATTCACCCCAAGGTAAATTTTGATAACATGCATCAAATTCTTTAGTCCCAAGCAATTATATTGATTCAAGGCAAAGTATCATGTTGCTGGGGTCCCCTCAGATTTTTTCTAACTCCCCTGGCCAAGAAAGAAAGAGAAAGCTCTGAAAAAATGTGAAAAGGTTGCAGAAGACAGGCTCGGGCCAGAAAAAATCGTGAAAAATGGCTAAGTCTTAGTCTCCAGGACAGCCGGGACAAAAGTACGCGAGGGAAGCGTGGGACGCGAAAGCGCGGATCGCCCGAAGGAAGAGTTTTTCGTCCGGGACAGCCGGGACAAAAGTATGCGAGGGACGTGTGGGACGCGAAAGCGTGGATCGCCCGAAGGAATATTTTTTCATCCGGGACAGCCGGGACAAAAGTATGCGAGGGACGCGTGGGACGTGAAAGCGCAGATCGCCCGAAGGAAGAGTTTTTCGTCTGGGACAGCCGGGACAAAAGTACGCGAGGGACGCGTGGGACGCGAAAGCGCGGATCACCTGAAGGAAGAGTTTTTCATCCGGGACAGCCGGGACAAAAGTACGCGAGGGACGCGTGGGACGCGAAAGCGCGGATCGGCCGAAGACAGAAGAGGAAAAGTCAACGTTTGACCTGCGAAACTTCAAACAGCCATAACTTTTGACTCCAAGCTCCGATTTTCACAAAATTGGACTTTCTGGAACGAGCACGACATCCTCTACGCCACAGAAACTGTACTTATTATTTTTAATGAGGGGATATATATTTAATTAAGAGAAACATTTTCGGCTCCAGTCAGTTAATTTTCATTCCCGTCAAATGACAGAAAACGCCTGCTAGACCCAAAATAGCTGCCCGCACTCAGAAGGCCATAACTTTTGCATTTCTCAACGAAATTGCACAAAATTGGTACTGTTGGAATTGTGGTTCCGATTACGATGCACAGCAATCAAGAAATTATAGAGTTGATCAGAAATTGATTGAGTTTTTTAAGAAAACGTGGCCGGGTTCATAACAGTGTTTTATTTGGTAGCTGGGAGTGCAATTAAGAGGCATGGTCATCATTCTTTCTCTGCTGCAGCACATGGGATAGTATGGGGAGCCTTTTGTAAGTAATGTATAATCATTTTACTCAATTTAATGCCTCTTACAAGTGGTTTAAGGACAGATTTCGGGATTTCCATTTTCCCTTCTCTTTTCCTTCTCTTTTTTCTACAAATTGGAGTGTTTGGCTCATTGTAGTGGAGAGAGTTTTTTGGGTAGCAAAGCTCTGTCAAAATTGCTTTGTGAAGCCAGTGTGTTGCAGGCCCTTGTAGTGGACTCCTTGCATGGTGATCCAGGCCCTTATCTTGTAATAGACTGAACTGTGCATACCAGGAAGCAATAAAATACAAAGTTTGTGGATGTATCTTCCCCTGCTGTGTTTTCTTGCATTCTTCTTGCCCCTTTTATCTTTCTACAAGAATATTGTGTCTATTATTATGTTCTTGCAGGAATTCACTAACATTGTGTATGCTTGGAATATTGTTGTGAATGCATTTTGCTAGATTATGGTGAACGGTCATCACCTCTTCTAGTGTGCACTTTCCCTCTGTATTTCACACATTTGGAGATTACTCTCACACCCTCCTTTTCTGGTGTATCACCACTTTAGTGTAGGCTTTCATTTTATGTATTCTCTCTCCCTGGTCCCTTGGAAATTTAGATTAGAACAGTTAGCTTATCCTGCATTAGAGTAGATTGTGGCAGGTAGTTTAGGAGCAAGAACCAGCTTTCTCTAGAGGTTTGTCTCAAGTAGCAAGTCCCACAACTCTGAGATAGTACCCATGTTATCCAATCACACTGTGAGTTCAAATACATGCACAGGGGTGCTGTGATTCGCTGATAACAGGAACAATGTTGAAGAAGTGAAGACACAAAAATTGCAAGATCAAAATTTTCCCTAAAATTGATTTTTATCTAAGATGATCTTAGAAGGTTTTGATGGAGGCAGGAATCACAAAGTCACAAAATTTCCATAGCATCTTTAGAATATTATCAAGAAGAAGAAAGAAATAAAGGAGTGACAGGTCAAAATCTTGAAAGAACTGAAAAACAGAGCTCGAAACAAAGTTCAAATGGTGCCCAAGTGATTACAACAAACTTCAAAACGATGACACAATGCAAAAGAACTCAAGATACATGCTCAAAACTTACCATAACATCATTGTTTACAGTGAATCAAGCCCGAGAGAACGTATTCATGGCATCCGAGCTAGAACCTAGATACGTGTAGAGAAGATATACAAGATGTTCACAGAAGTAAGATTATAGAAGAAGACCAAATAATGCCACAAATCTTAGCTTGGAAAAAATCACGTGATCAAAATGGCAAAACCAAGAAATAATTGATTAAACAGAAAATTGGAAGCACGTTTCAGATCCATAATGCATGAAAATCAGAAGTTACAGAGAGCTTGAAAGAATCATTCATGGAGAATTTTCTTCAAACACCCCACAGTGAGCTCAAAGTAGAAATCCAAGCTTAGAGATCAAATAACAATGGCGGTCACATTCTTTCAGAGCTTGAAATAGAGAAAAAATAATAAAATTTATATATTCATAGTTGTAAAAGCATAGACCTTGAAAGATCATTGATGGTGGTGAGCAAAACAAAATGGCCAGGGATTCACCACTCGAAACAAGAAAGAAGAATGAGAAAATTATAGGCTCAATGAGCTTTCTAATCAGACCTAACTCATCTGAGTTAGAATAAATGACTGAGATTAAATTGTTCAGGATCAAATAGTGTACATCAAAGACCTAATCCAACCACCCAATCAGAGCAGGGTTAATGATCAACTTCCAAGATCTGATCGTGCAAGGATAGAAAGGTATACATTATAAGGCACCGACCAACTACCAAAATAAATATCAATGGTTCAGATATCATCAAAGTTTTATGATCAACGTTGTTGAACCAATAATGATTTCAATGAAGTCCAACTACTCTCATCTGCCACATTCGAGCTAGGTTGTAATATTGATGGTTGAGAATCAAATAATACAAGGATCAACAATCCCCATCATAAGTAACTTAACCACAGATCCAGAATCCAACCCAAGTTAGTTCAATTGCCACCAACATTCTCGAAGAGGTGATTCATCATCAAAACGGGCCAACACAATTATCCAAAAATCATTTGCATTGACCTCTTAATGGTCAAAAACTATAGACAAACAAATATGAAATGCCCACCATAATGATTAGCAAAAAGGTAATCCATTACCTTACATTATATATGGTCAATCAAAAAGGATGAATGATATTGTCATGAGTATGTTAATCACATGGGTAGAAAAAACATTATACATGCAATGGTGATCAAAAAGTGGGCCTGACAACATTATAACTCATGCCATGATTATTATACCAAATGAGATCTATGATTATAGTCTAACCAAGTTAATCAAGTGGTCATCTTTTTAACCCATGATGATGCCAAAAGGTGAAGTAACATGCATGCCTATGACAGGTCAAAGAAATTGATATTCCTTAAACAATACAAATTACCTTAATATCCTCAAATTGTAGAAGGAAGCACACGTGGAAATTATTCATGCAAGGGAGGTTCTTTTACATCATGATCATGGTGGTCCCCACAGAAGAGAATATTTTGAGTTGAGGACAGATATATTATTTTGGTTGTAGAAGAATAATATTATCCATGTAATCACAAAGGGATAGAGATGTCAACATCAGATCCTGCAAATGGTCCCCACACATTGGGTGAATGTTTTGCAAAGTGTCAAAGACAAAAGAATTATTTTTTTCTCACACAACGAGATTATTTTTTGTATGTGCATCCAAGGGGACAGAATTAAAGAATGCTAAAATATCATTGTAAGTGGATCAAGTTGCAAGTGTCATATCAAGAAGAAGAAGACAAATATTGCATGCACATTGGAGAATATTTTCACAACAAGTATTAAATATAAGCCAAATTATTCATCCAATTTTATTAAAAATAGATCAGTCAACTACACTTGGGCTGAAATACATTTTTTGCAACTAAGGCTATTAATGCCTCATTGTAATCAACATGTCTATTTTTATTTCTTTATTTATTCATAATAAAGGGGTAAAATTAGTATGCATTAGCGAGTAAAAAATTTGTCCTATTTTTAGGATGGGTTTGGTGAATAATTTTGCTATATATTGTGTGCATTGGAAAAGCACAGAGGAGGACTTTTTGGACATAGGAGTGCCGAAGCGGTTTTTTGATAGTTTTTCCCTTTGAATGAGAATTGATTTCTGCCTTTCCAATTATTTTTCAGTGGTGTGTATCTCTTTATTAATTCTTGTGAATTCCAATTCTTGATTAATCAACTTACCTTGCTGCAAATCTAGTAATTTCTGCATAATATTAGTGTGCATGTTTATCTTATTGTGTTGTTTTGATTTATCCCTCAATACATAAAGTGTTTTGCTTTAATATTTTGATGAAAACCATTGGTTTGTGCATCCAAAATTCATTCTCAATTTTATCGCACATATACTCGGTCAAAGACCTCAACAAGTTTGGTGTATCACTCTTTTTCAATTTCAGTTACATTCATCTTTTTATCCTCAAAACCCCAAACACGTAGTTTAAGATACATAAAAAAGGAAATGGCCTTGATATCGGAGACTCACGTAAACAATAGGTATACCCACATACCTGAGGTGTTTCTATTTTATCTATAAAATTGAGAGATTCAAAGCAATCTTAGAACCCCTGCTTTCATCTCTCAACTAGGGTACACTTTCGAGAGATAACAGGTCCCTCATTATGGTCTCATAACTTTTTATATATATATATATATATATATATATATATATATATATATATATATATATATATATATATATATATATTGGTTTCTTGTTCTAATTTTGTAATTAACCCTAAAAAGGCTGAGCACCAAAAATATAGAAAGCTTAAACAACTAGTAAGTTCCCAAAAGTTGAGAGTAAAGAGTAAAGATGATCAAGGTTCCCCATAGGGGACCACAATGCCTAAGGCACCCGAGTTCTAATTGGGTTCCCCAGTCAGAAATAGGAAAAATGTAGAATGATAATACATATTGGGAAAGTGCAGGTGTAAGATTGAAAATACAAAAGAAAGTAATGTAAAAAAGTCCATAAACATGGGATAATTATTGCACTTTTCACTTGAGAACCATCTGAATAGTAATATGAGACCATGACTAAATAATGACTCAAAGTGCATGATGTTTTGTCTACACAAACTAATTTTCATCATCAAATTATATATCTTGCATAGAACAAACTCAATAAATCTACCACTTTAGAAATTTCTCCTTTACAAATAGTACATAAAAATTAGATGGGGGTCTATATGACAGAACCTACTCATATAACCAACAAACATTAAGCACATTATGCTTACGAATATTTTTTCTTCCTTTAAATCCTTATTCTCATCATCAACACCTTTGATCCTATAACACTCATGCATCCATTTAAACGTTCCTCTAAAGACAAAAATTTTAGGAAACATAAATTTTGTCTTAGTGGTTTGTTCTTTAGTCACCACATGCTCTATTTCTTACCTAGTCTCTTGCCAAATTACAAGGGACGTGTTGATGTCATCTATTTTGGTCTGAAGGGAATGAAATTTTTCTTCTTTTTCTTCTAAGGCATAGTGGAGTTGAACAGTTTCCTATTTTTTTATCTACAATCTAATGTAATTGTTTGATTTTCTGAGATTCCTTGGCCTCTAATTGGGAGAAATCATATTCTTTATCTTCAAGGAGGATTTGTAGATGTGTAATTCTATCTTAAGCTACTTGGAGTTCAAAATGAATTTTAGAAAGAGACAATATTTTTGTTATATTTGTGTCAGAGTTGGGGGAGAACTAGTTTCTCCTTCTATCATCGGTGTCTTACGTTTTTCCACAATGGGGGAGTCAGTAGTAGTGGTTGGTGTTTGATCAATTTATTTCTCAGAAACAAGATTTGAGAGTGATACATATTGAGGAGGAGACACAAGTGGATGTTGAAGAATGGATTACATATGAATAAAAACCTCATGTTCTTCTTAAGTAGGAACATTTCTTGTTAGGGGATCATTGAGGTTTTATGCATGTCTAGCTATACTATGGAATTTATTAGGTTTCTCCTATGTGTAAGGCTCTATCTCTAGAACCAATTCAGACTCTAGCGTACACTTCTTTTAGAATTCCATTCACTTCATAAGGTAATGCCTTTTCTTAACAAACTGATGTTTGCAAATTAAATGTATTAGGCCCTTGATTTTGAAGAAAGAGGCACCCAAACAGAATTTCTCAGTGGTAAAGGAAACATAATCAAACAATAATTGAGGAAAATTTATTTTTTTCTAGTGCCTAACTTGGCCATGGTGAAGGTGGATCTAAATTATCAAAATAGGACCCATAATTATTTTGTACTAACCCTCACAGGTAAAATATCTGATTATCCATTTAGCTATGTTGACCCAAGGCTTGGGGAGAGTACTTATTTTTATGCATGTTTCCTTTCCCTTACTATCCACAACCAACTCTAATTTTTCTTTTTTTCCCAATGAAAATGTATTAATAATTTCATAATATATTTTCCTATTATTAATTGATTGACCCTTTTCTAGTATCCCTAAAAGATGGCTAATTACAGTGGGACTAAATTGTATTTTCTTACCTTTTTATAGTATAATATCCCTCTTCCATGTTTCTCAAAAAATCATGTGTCATTTTAGTTTTGAAATATTCCTATGGAATAAAAAAATCAATTCATTCCACCTTTTCAAATATTGCAACTGACCTTGCATCAACTAATAGCTCTGTTGAAGTTTTTGATCCATGTCTTAGTTTGAACCCTATGACTAGTGTGGAGAGCACATAATTGGAAAATAATGGAGTGTAATACTGGAAATACATTGTTGTAGAGATGAAAATAAGCACAAAAATGGAGTAGGTAGCAATGTAAGAATGTAATAGCAAAATTGCAAAAAAGACAAGGGAGACTAAATGGTTATAAAAAAACAACACAAACTAGGAAAGGTTTCTAAAATTTTGAAATTGATAATGATAGTTATTGGATATGTGTGACGATTAATATGGAGATGGATGGTAGGTTTTTTGAGATATGGGAATCATGGGAAGACATTGGGAATGAGGAAGGTAATCAATTTACATGAGTATAATAATGTGCAACATTTAAGAAGGGAATAATCATGCATACCTTATTAATTTCCCTTATCACATCATTGGCCATCATTTCAATGTTCCTCTTATCCTTCCTCCACATATTGTTCTTAATTTATTACCTTCATGATTCAGGGGTGGTGGCCTCCATTTTTTATTTTAAGCCACCTATATTTAATATATATATATATATATATATATATCAGTGGTCGTCATTATGTGTTTTCAACCAATTCCTCATAGAATGATGGCATTCACCTCTAATTTTTATTCATATCCTCTTTATTATTGCTAAAAAATATGTTAGTTCTTAGTTGAGTTGGACAAAGAAACTTTTTCCAAAGAATTTAGAGTTGAATCTTCTTGAAGCATCTTCTGAAATTCTTCTCTAGATACTGGTTTGTGGTACAACCTCAATCTATGTCGATTAACAAACATAAATTTCTTCTCACCATCAATTGGAATTAGTTGAACCATTGTTGAATACCTCTTCAATTTTATATGGGCTAATCCATCTTGTCTGCATCTTTCCCTTGAAATCCTTATATTTTGAATCAAATAATAGAGCCCAATCTCATTTTTGGAAATTTCCTAGATTACTATGTTAGTCATGCCATACATGCCTATGATGTTGGATTATTTTAGTATGATGTAGTGCTTATAGTCTCATTTCATCCAACTCATTCAAATTTGAAGAATCCTTTCCTTTTGTGCTTCCATTAAATCAATTCCCACTTCAACATCTATTATCAAGGTTTGAATCTCAAATTATATGATAATAATGGGCTTCTTTCCACAAACCAAATGATTGGGAGTGAATCATGTGGTTATTTTCCAGGTAGTATTATAGGCCCATACTACTTCAAGAAGTTTTTGAACCCAATTTTTCCTTGAGATATCGAATTTTATTTAGGATATTCTCCAACTCTCTGTTAGTAACCTCCACTTGATCATAGGACTGTGGATGGTATCGTGATGACATTTTGTGCTTCAGATGGTATGTTTCCATAAAGGAATTAATTACAACAGACATCAATAGTTCAACCTTGATCTGAAACAATGGATCTTTTTGCCGCAAATCTTTGAAAGATGTGTTCATATAAAAATCTGCAACTTTATCACATCTTGCATATTGTAGTGTTTTTACTTCATCAAATTTAGTGACATAGTCTATACAAACCAGAATGTACTCCTTCCCTTGAGAGGTTGACTCAATTGGTCCAATGAAATCCAATCACCACTTCTCAAATGGTTCCAAGACAACTGGAGGTTGGAGTTGCATCTAAGATGTAAATTTTTTTTCCCCATCTTTTGGCATTGATTGCATCTGTAAACATAATTTTTTACATCCTTAAACAAGTAAGGCCAATAGTAACCAGCTCCTAAGACTATATGAATGATTCTTTGAAATGAATAATGTACTCCTGATGGCTTACCATGACATCCTCTAACTATTTCTAATACTTCATCTTCAACTACATACCTATGTAAAACATGGTAAGGTTCACATTTAAAAAGAATTTCATTTAACCATGTATAAATCACACTTTGTTTAATCAATTGCTTTCATTTATTTTGTGTGAAAAAATTTGGGAACTTCCATGTGGCTAAGTAGCTAGCCATATCTGCAAACCAAGGAGAGGTAGTAGAAATTACAAATAGATATTCATGTAGAAAATCATCATTGACATGTTCTTCTTCTTCTGAAGCAGTCAACCTTGAAAGAAAATAAATAGCACGTTTTATATCCCTGGATTGTCGATCATTTTAATATTTAATTCCTTAAGTAAAAATAACAACATTACAATCCTACCATATACTATAAGTTTATTCATTAGATATTTGATATGAAAGTGGTCGGCGTGAACAATTGCTTCATAACATGTGATATAATGGTGAAAATTGTTGATTGCATATATAATTGAAACAAATTCCTTCTCTTTGGTGGTATAATTCCTTTCAGTAGGGGAGAGGTTTTAACTGATATAATAAATAACATGCATAGATTCTCCTTCTTCTTGTTGTCCAAGGGAAACCCCTACTACTTCATTGGAAGCATTTGTTTGTATATAGAAGGGAAGCTTCCAATTAGGGACTCTTAATACTAGTGTATTCAACAATTTATCTTTGATAATATCAAAATATTGTTGGCATGCCTTTTTCCATTCAAATTTAGAGTCTTTAGTTAGAAGATAAAACAATGGATAATCTATCTTGCTCAAGTCTACAAAAAACCTTCTATAGTATCCAACATGGCTAAGAAAACTTATTACCTTTGTTTGGTTTGTGGGAGATGGGATCTTTGCAATGATACTGACCTTTTTTGGGTCTACCTTGATTCCTTCATCTGAAATATGATGGCCTAAAACTATCCCTTGTTCCATCATAAATAAATAAAATTCTTGGTTTACAGATAATTGATGTTTTTCACACCTATAAAGGACTTTGTCTCGATTGTCAATTTCCTCTTAAATTTTTCTCCATTAAAATTTAATTCATCCATGTAAATCTCTACACATTCATGGGTGAGGTCAAAAAATATTTCTAACAAGGCTCTTTGAAATGTGGAAGGAGAATTAGATAAACCAAAATGATCTGAAATTTGACTGAAATTTTTCCCTTGATCACAAACCCCTTATAGGCATTAAATTATTGTCCAAACTTACCCTATTAAAATAAATTAAAATAAATGCAAGAATTGAAACACACTACACATAGGTTAATAATGATAGTTTTGCAGAATGCCTACGTCTTCGGGTTCATCAATAGAACCAATATATTATCTACTTTAACGACTGTAACAAATAATACAATCTAAGGATGATGATACTGAATACATGAGAATAGGAATCTTTATACCAAGTAGTCATCCTAGAAGATTCGATACAATATTCTATCCATGAATACATCTACACTTCCTTTTCATGATGCTAAGTATTCTCCTTCATGGTACAATGCCTAATGGATCCTCAACAGGTCTTCTAGACACATTTATGATGCCCTATGGCTCCCCAGTTGGTCTTTCAGACATGACATACTCTGAATCTATGGATTAATAAGCCAGAAGAACAAGAACCTCCTCCACGACCACCAAGTGATAATCCTCAACTTATGTAATAGATCTAATATTTTTTGCATAATATCCTATGGAAAAGTCTAGGATCCGCAATACGTACTACAGCTCAAAGAGCCTATTGGATAGTATTAATAACTACCAATAAAAATAGTGTTTGTTAAAACTAATAGGTCTTATCTCTCCATATTTCCTATATTAAAATAGTTCATACATATCTATAATGTTGCCATGATCACCATCGAACTTCACCAGTTGTCCTTCTCATCTCGGGCTCAAAGTATGTCTTCTCAGAGAGAATTCATAGCTACAAACTAATATTTCACCTGTTAATAATAATAATAATAATAATAATAATAATAATGGAACTTACATATTATATGCCTATAACATTAGGCCTCGGCTATGAAAATATGCCTATAGTAAATATAGGACTTTAAAATAATAATGCCTATAAAATAATATAGGTCTTTCAAAATAATAATGGCCTATATAAAATAAATATAGGACCCATTACATTCATTGTATTCTCCCTTAGCCTCCATGGGCTTAGCTTAGGAGAAATTAAGCTCCACGAATGAGCTTGTGTAGAGGAGGGGTGTCGAGGGCCTTTTATAGGCCAAAACCACTCGCAGATCTTGTATATAGGGCTTATCGCCCTTATCTTATTACAAATGCCTATATAAGTTCATTGGTGAGGCCATTCCATTTGAAATGGAGAGGTCGAGGTATCAAATTCCACCTTCCACATAACCGAAGACCATTTTTGTTGACCCGACCCAGTCCACATGGGCTCTACTGCTGCTCTGGCCAAGTCCTCTGCCACATTACCCTCCATCGAGCCTTAAACCCTACATGTGAATTCTCCCACATGCACGACGCATTTGATGTGGAAGAACATTTTTTATATCCCATGGTGGATAAGGATAATGTGGCTTAGGCCACATCCTCAAGCATTTTTCCAACCATTAAGAGTGGTTTGATGCACCTAGATGAGCTCGCCGAGTTGTAGAAGTAAATTTCCCTTACATTTCAGGAACTTGACAATGGATTAGTGGTGGCTCAATACACAAATATCTCTAGCTTGTCATATAGTTTGATGAGCTACTTATAACTCAACCAAATTGATGGGCTAAAATGGTGGCAGGCCACGTGGTGGTCTGAGCACCCACCATGTGGAAAATTATTTTTGTTGATCGTATACAAAGATGAAGATGATGTTGAATGATGAAGACCGAAGGTAAAAACCTGAAAAACATAACCTTCACAGGATCATACTTGCCATTTTTTTGTGACTCGCCAGTTGAACAAGTCCCCTTTGAGAGTTGACCAACTTTGACCAACCATCGTTTGCACATACAAACTCCATTTTTGATGTTCAAATAGTCAACGAAAAGATCTTCAAGTCATCATCCACATTGTGTTGATCCCATAAATTTTAGGGAACATCTATCCTATGTATTGACCTCTGGATCATACCTCCCCAATGGGAAATGCTTTTTGTTCAAAAAATCTTGTAAACTCCAAATTATGTTGCTGAGAAGAGATCTATACAGTATACTGCCAACTCCACAATCAAACAACTGATGGTTCAAACTCTAGGACATGTGGCACTTGGTGTCACTACCTCCTGTTGTGCCACTCTGATATCTAAGGAAGATGTCCATGCCTCTATTGTATGGTGCTAAGTTTCCAAATGAAACCTCAACACTACCACTGTGCGGTGTTAAGCTTCCAAATATATGACAATAAGGATCACATTTTACTCTATAACACAGTTACTAGCTCCGAGTCGATTCTATAGAATCCAAACTGGTCCAAAGGAATTCCATGCTACATAGAGCTAAGAGTGATCTGATGTTGGTGATGGATAATGACTTGTCAGGTACCATCCTGCTACAGGTCCATAAGAGACTCTATACATAATAAAGATGCAACCTAATACCACATCCCTTTCTAGACCTCAATTCTCTCCTTTCATATTTCTAAGTCCTCTTTCAATACCTTAACGCTTTAATTACATGGCACTAAGTCCTGATTATCAGCTACCATTTTGTTACACGGTCACAATGCCTCTACACAGAATGACAATCTGAGTTGATTTCTCATGAGCTCAATAATGGTGACTTCAAATTTGCTACACAGTTCTTGCCTCTACACGGTACAAAGGATCCTATTAATGATGACTATCAGGTACCACTCCGCTACATGGTCATAATGCCTCTTCACAGAATGAAGTTCCAACTTGATGTCAAATTCCAACAATGTTCTTCTACCACTAGGTTGCATGGTCACAATGCCTCTACATAGAATGAAATTATGAGATGACACCATTGCTCAATTGTATACACAAATAGCTAAAAAATATCTAAGATTATAGATATGAGTATCTATCTGTAACAATCACTCAAAAATCTGATTAGGAGATATGTGCCCTTAAAAGGGTCTTGTAAAAATTCTAAATACAAGTGCAAGGAAAACATTTCCTAATACATCATGCAAATTAAATTGTAATAATACTCCATTTTTGGAGTCTTTATGCAATAAGCTTGAATACCAAAAATAAGGAAAATAATTTCCCATGATAAACTTGTCGTGAAGATTTCTCCTATATGGTGGCTTATGTACTTTGTCTTCCCCATTGTGTTGCATCATGGATTGAATTTGTTTGTCTCCTCCTTGCTAGAAAAATAAATCAACAAGGAAAAAATATATTGCATCTCTGGTGTTAGAAAAAATCACCAAATATTTACCCTCTAAGGGATCTTACTAATGCACATATAAAATGAGTACAAACATTGCCCAAAAATTGGGTCTTTAACTAATGTGCCCATGTTGATCGTCGAACAATCTATCATCTACACATGAGTTATAATGGAATAAATCCAAACATAAATGCAAGAAAATTACTGAGGATGGTAAACATCTCCCTCAAAGTATCCCATCAATCTAGACTCCACAAGTACAAGTCGATGTATTCACTGATAACTCGGCCTGTGCTGATCAACTTGTTCAGAGATTAGAAAGTTTGCAAGTGCGATCACCTACTCTGATACCAACTTGATCCGAAAATTGACCGAATTTTTTCCCTCGATCACAGACCCCTTATAGGCATTAAATTATTTTCCAAAATTACAACATTAAAATCAACTTAAAGTTAAGAAAGAATTGAAACACACTACACACAGGTTGATAACAGAGTTTGGAAGAATGCCTACGTCTCCAAGTTCATCAATTGAACCAATATATTATCTACTTCAATGAATGTAACAAATAATATAATCTAAGCATGATAATACTGAAAACATAAGAACAAGAATCTCTATACAAAGTAGCTATCCTAGAAGATTCGATCCAGTATTTTATCCATGAATACCTATACACCTCCATTGCATGGTGCTAAGTATTCTCCTTCATGGTACAATGTCCAATTCCTCTTCAATTGGTTTTCAAAATGCTATTATGACACACTATGGCTCCCTGGTTGGTCTTCTAGACATGATGTACTCTAAAGCTAATACTTAATAAGCCAGAAGAAAAAGAACCTCCTCCATGACCACCAAGTGATAATCCTAAGCTTATGCAGTAGACCCAATATTCATTTGTAGAATATCCTATGGTATTAAAGTCCAGGATCTGCAAGATGTAGTGTGGCTCAAAGGGGCTATTGGATAGTAGTAATAACTACCAATAACAATATTTCCTATTAAAAATAGTAGGTCTTATCTCTACATATTGCCTATATTAGAATAGGTCGTACAACTTTATAATGTTGCCATGATCATTATCAAACTTAACCAGTCATCCTTTTCAGCTCGGGATCAAAGTTTGTCTTCTCAGAGAGAATTTAGAGCTACAAAATAATATTTCTCCTATTAAAGATAATAAGTTTTAAAAATAATAATAATAATGCCTACAATAAGACTTACATGTTATATGCTTATAACATTAGGCCTTGGCTCCAAAAATATTCCTATAGTAAATATAGGAATTTAAAATAATAATGCCTATAAAATAATATAGGTCTATCAAAATAATAATGGCCTGTATAAAATAAATATAGGACCCATTACATTCACAATATTCTCCCTTATCCTCCACGAGCTTAGCTTGGGAGAAACTAAGCTCCAAAAATGAGCTTGTGTAGAGGAGGGGTGTCAAGGGCCTTTTATAGGCCAAAACCACCCACAGATCTTGTATATATGGCATATCGCCCTTATATTATTACGACCACCTATATAGGTGGGTTGGTGAGGCCATTCCATTTGAAATGTTGAGATCGAGGGATAAAATCCCACCTCCCACATAACAGACAACCATTTTGGTTGACTTGACCCAATTTGTGTGGGCTCCGTCACCGCTCCAGTCAACTCCTCCACCATGTTACCATCCGTCAAGCCTTATACCCTATATGTGGATTATCCCACATGCATGATGCGTTTGATGTAGAAGGAATTTTTTTATATCTTGTGGTGGATATGGATAATGTGGCTAAGGCCACATCTTCAAGAGTTTTGTCGGCCGTTAAGAGCAGCTCGACCCACCTAGATGAGATCGCCGAATTGTAGAAGTAACTTTCCCTTACGTTTTTCAAAATCACTAATGGACTCATTGGTGGATCAATACACAAATAATTTTATCTTGCTATATAGCTCGATGAGCTACTTATAACTCAACTGAGATGATGGGCTAAAATGGTGGCAGGCCACATGGTGGCCTAAAGACCCACCACATGGAAAAAAAAAATTTATTGATTGTATATGAAGATTAAGACGACATCAAATGACGAAGACCGAAGGTAATAACCTGAAAACATCACCTTTGCACGATTATACTTGCCATTGATTTATGACTCGCCAGTTGACCAAGTCCCCTTTGAGAGTTGACCAACTTTGACCAGCCACTGCTTGCAAAGACAAACTTCATTTTTGATGTTAAAATAGTCAATGGAAATCTCTCAAAGTCATCATCCGCACTATGTTGATCCTGGGAAGTTTAGGGAACATATATCCTCTGTATTAACCTCTAGATCATACCTCCCCAATGCGAAAGTATTTTTGTCCCATAAAATTTGTAAAATCCAAATCATGTTCCTAAGAAGAGATCTACGTATTATACTGGAAACTCCAGAATCAAAAAACTAGTGGTTTAAACTTTAGGAGGTCTATTCCACTTGGGCTCACTACCTCCTAATGCACCACTATGATATCTGAAGAAGACTGCCATGTCTCTATTGTATGGTGTTAAGTTTCCAAATGAAACCTCAATGCTCCCACAGTGCGGTGCTAAGCTTCCAGATATCTAACAACAAGGATCCCCTTTTACTCTATAACACAGCTCATGTCCAAGTTGATTCTGCAAAATCCAAACTAGTGCAAAGGAAATCTATGCTATGCAAATCTCAGAGTGATTTGATTTCAGTGATGAAAAATGACAAGTGAGGTACCATCCTACTACATGGGCATAAGAGACTCCACACATAATGAAGATGCAACCTGATGTCACGTCCCTTTCCATACCTCAACGCTCCCGTTACACGGTGCTAAGTCCTCTTTCAAGACCTTAAAGCTTCAACTGCATGGTGTTAATTCATTATGATCAACTACCATTTTATTGCATGGTGACAATGCCTCTACACAGAATGATGATCTGATCTAATATCTCATGAGCTTAATAATGGTGACTTCAACCCCGCTACATGGTTGTTCACTCTACATGGTACAAAGCCTGTTGTTGATGATGGCTATCAGGTACCACTCTATTGCATGGTCACAATGCCTCTTCACAGAATGAAATTCCAACCTGATGTCAAATGCCAACAATGTTCTACGACCTTTCTTTTGCACAGTCATGATGCCTCTACATAGAATGAAGTCCCAAATTGACACCAATGCTCAACTTTATACACAAACAGCTAAAAATTCTCCAAGCTTATAGATATGAGTATCTATCTCTAGCAGTCACTCAAAAATATGATTAGGATATATGTTCCCTTAAAAGGGTCTTTTACAAATTCTAAATACAAGTGTAAGGAAAACATTTCCTAATACATCATGTAAATTTAGTTGTAATAATGCTTCATTTCTAGAGTCTTTGTACAATAAGATTAAATACAAAAAATAAGGAAAATAATTTCACATGATAAACATGTCGTGAAGATTTCTCCTATTTGGTGGCTTATGTACTTTATCTTCCCCACTATGTTGCATTGTGGATTTACTTTGTTTGTCTCCTCCCTCCTAGAAAAATAACTCAAAAAGGACAAAATGCAATGCATCTCTGGTGTTAGCAAAAATCACCAAATAATTTCCTTCTAAGAGGTCTTACTAATGCATGTATACCCTAAACCCTATACCCTAAACCAATGCTACAGTGAGAATCAATCTCATTTCCAAGGATGTAATATGCATGTTGAATCTGAAAGATCAGACTAGATCGATGGATCTAGTAAATGAGAACAACTTTGAATCTGAAATACAAGATATAATGGTGGAGCATAAGGTTTAGAATAATTTTTAATCTACCATAGAGGAAGAGTTGCCTAATGACAAAGAAAACATGGAACCATATTTCTTCACGGAGGAAATTTTTTCTATAAGAGAGTATCTCTCGATTGTAAGTGATCAAATTCACTTCAGCAACAAAATAGTAATTTCACATTCAAAAAAGGATTCGGAACAAAGTGAAAAGGAGGAGGGTGAATTTACACAATACTCGAAAAACATACTTTCTGACTGTGATAATGAATTGAAAAATGGGTTTATAGAGGTCAAATAAAAAAAAAAATGAAAGGTTCTGAGGAGATTTTGGATGCTCTATATAATTATAAAAAAAAAATATGAAACTAGGGAGCTTCAACTTCCAAAATAACTAGATTGTCTACTAGAAGGATAGCAGATTTTTGAAGCAGCTCAAAAAAAGGTAGACCATCAAAGAAGGAACTTAGAAAGAAGTAAACAGACAAATATATTGAAAATGGAATAAAAATTCAATTGATCCATCCATAAAATTCCTCCCCCATCCTATTTAGATGAAGATAATATCTTGAAATATTAGAGGGTTGAATGAAATTTCTAAGAAAAGAATACTCAAAGAGTTAAGAATTTCAAGTAGACCTAATATTTTGATACTGCAGGAAATTAAAATGAAACAAAGTGTCCTAGATAATTGTAGAAATATTTTTTGAGATAACTTGAAATTCATTGTTGCTCACTCGCAGGGAGCTTCAGGTGGTTTGGCTATCTTCTGGGATAAAAACATTCTTACTAGTATGGTGATTTCTGACACTAACACTCATCTTGTTGTTAAGTTTCATTCTATTGATAATAATTTTTCATGAATCCTCTCAAACATTTATGTATTTAATAATGTAAATGGGAGAAGAAAGCTTTAGGAGGATTTAAATCTCTTTAGAAAGCAATGTAAAAATTATAATTGGCTTGTTATGGGAGATTTCAACTCCCCTCTCAATCCTAGAGATAAGTAGTTGGTAATTCTGAATTCTCCAATGGCATCGATGAATTTTCTAACTTTGTCTTTGATTCTAATCTCATGGATGTGGAAATCCATGGTAATCAATTTACCTAGACAAATAGAAGAGTAGGTAGTGACATGATCCAAGTTAGATTAGATAGAGCACTTATTTTAGCCAACTGGATTCTACATCATTGTTTGCATTTATCCTCTTTTCCCAGAATTGGCTCTGATCATAATCCGATAGTGTTGAATATTTTCAAGTGGGTCGAACCCATGCATAGCTCATTTAAATTTGAAAATATGTGAATGGATAAAGAAGACATTTCAGATCAGATTAAATAATGGTGGAAATGAGATGGAGGAGGAACCCCTTAATCCAAATTAATTTAGAAATTAAAAAATGTTTAAAATAAGGTGAGAACTTGGAACAAAGAAGTTTTTGGAAATATTTTTGAAATGAAAAATGATTTAAAGAAAAAAATTAAGGAGCTTAAATCTCAAATATCTACAAATGGCATGACATTGGAGGATCGGTTCTTAGAAAAGAAACTTTTATCTGAGCTGCATATGGTTTGTAGAAGGGAAGAAACTTTTCGGAGGCTCAAATCTAGGGCCATTTGGTTGAAAGAGGGAGATAGAAACACTATTTTTTAATTATGACCACTATGAAACATAGATCATGCAATAGGATAACGGAAGTTTCAAAAGGAAATGGTATTGTTATCAAAGATCCTATGGACATAAAGGCTAAAACTCTCAGATTCTATGAAAACTTGTTCAAAGAGAATATTGTGGATAGTGAGGAGGCTGCCTCTTTTCTTTTAGAGGCCATTCTGGAAGATAGTATAGATGAACAAAGATTCAAACACCTTACCAAATCAATAACTTTGGAGGAGCTTCAAAAAGATGTTTTTTCTCTTAAAGGTGATAAGGCACCAGGTCTAGATGGATTTTCCACTAATTTCTATCAAAAATTTTGGGAAATATGTTCAGAAGATATACTCAAGGTAGTAAATGAATTTTATAGAACATGAGACCTACTTAAGGAGCTAAATAACACTCATATTGTGCTTGCTCCAGAAAATGGATGCTAAAGACTTTAAGGACTTCCACCCTATTAGTCTATTATATGCAATTTACATAATCTTTACAAAGATTATTGGAACAAGAATCCAGTCTATTCTTGTTGATATAATCTCTAAACAACAAAGTGGATTTATAAAAGGGAGGATAATTCAAGACGGGGTGATCATGGTTCGTGAAATTATTCATTCAATGGATAAAAATAAAAAAAATTGGTATGGTAATGAAACTTGATATGAACAAGGATTTTAACAGAGTTTTTTGGCACTTTCTTGATAAGGTTCTAGCTAAATTTGGTTTTCAAAATAAATTCAGAAGGATTATTAAGGCTTGCATTTTTACAACTAGATTCTCAATAGTGGTCAATGGTGAACCAGTGGAATTCTTTTCCAGCAGTAGGGGAGTAAGACAGGGAGATCCTATATCCCCTCTACTTTTTATTCTAATGGCTGATAGCCTTAGCAGATCCATTACCAAAGTTCTCAATGATGGGATTTTAAAGAGAATCAGACCTACTTCTGGATTTCATCGAGGAGTCTATAAATATTTTTCATACCTTCAATAACCTAAAAATTTTCCATACCTATAGATATGGTAATAGGGTGGCAGACACTGTAGCTAACTATGGAATTAGTAATAACTTCATCACTTGGAATTATGGAAATAATACCCCTATTGAAGTACAAAACTCTATTACCAAAGATAAATATGATAGATTATATCTTACGTATAATCACTAATGGGATTTCATTTGATTTATTGGAAATAAAAGTTAACATATGTGAGAGGAGTACATGTATTTATAATCATCAAAATTTGAATGCTTGACAGGTCTGTAGATGGATGGTTAAAAATAGGTTTAGGAAAGACACAAACAAATTCTTCACGGGTTCTAAGAAGGTTACATGCAAAGAAAAAATAATGGGGATAGTTCCATGTTAAATAGAACCCGACTGTGATCTAGCATGGAAAGAAAACATTGTGATGTGGAATTATCTACAGATTGGATGGATCGGTAACTTCATTTAGAGAATCCAAGGCCACGACCAGAACATCTTTGTGCATTTTTCTGCAAACAGGAAATAACAGAGGGTAAATTATGGTGGGAAAAATGTGTTGATAAAAAAGGATATTATTGCAAAGGTCACGGGCCTCGCATTGGATGGAATTAGATTTTTCAACAAGAGGGTGGATAAAAATGTAGAAGCCAAAAAGTTTTTTGAAATAGGGGAATATCTCCTCTTTTTAATGGTAGATGTAAAGGTTAGCTCCATTCCAGAACCCTTTGATGAAAACACCAGGATGATGGTTCGTTTTATTTCTCTTGAAGGTAGGTACATCGCTATACCCACAAAACACGTAATTTTTCGTAACCATTTTAGGAGAAATATTTTTGTTCGCTTCTTGCACTATATTCTAAATTCAATGGAGCATTCCATTCTCGATTTACAAAACCAAACCCATGCCACTCCCCTCTATCAAGGTCTTATTTTCCCCCTTCATAGATCTTGTCACTTTCAATTCCCTGTCATACCTATTACCCTCATCATCCCGCCCATTCCCATTCACCCTATTCCTACTTTCAACCCAATCACCAACTCAAGTCAAAGGAAAGTCAAGATTAAAAACCCTTCCTTCTCCAAATTGAAACCCTCTTCATTTGGCAGAGTCCTCAGGAGTAGAAAGGATATTCAAATTGCCCATAATTTGTTAAATATTAGCACTACATGACAAGATGAAATTACTCAGCACGAGAAGGATAATCTTCTTCACATAATGGAAATCTTGGAAAAAGAGGTGGAAAATCTCAAAAATAAATGCCTCAACTAATTAAACAAATGGGGAAAATAAATTTGAATGAGGAGGGTGATATTGGGGAAGATCAGATAAATAAAATTTACAAGAAATTGAATTCCTTGAATAATAGACTTGGGAAATCTAAGGATCGACATGATCACAACATTACAATTTTCAAGGCTATATGTGATATTCTTGAACAACATGTCAAAAGCACCACTATGCTCAATGGAATCTCAGAAGACATTTGGGGCACTAGAGATGAAAGGAACCAGATCATCTCATAGCTGGATGAAAAGGACCCCACACATGTCACCACTTTGTCATTATTTACCTCACTTCAGACTGATAAATCATGAATTGACAAAGCTTCGAAGAAATAACTTCTTCAAATAAGTCTGGTTACAAGCAGGATTTTGTTTTGTTGGTGATAGTTTTTTGTTTAACTATTGTTTTTTATCAATTTTATTCCTAATATGATCCTCCTTAGTAGTTCCTTTTTTGGCTATTGTTTGGCTTATTGTTATATCTAGATTCTGATCCTTTTTTTCTACTTACTCTTCTATCTTTGGTTGTTGAGAATTTTTCATGTCAGGGTATAGGCCCTTCAAAACTATTTTCCATTAATAAAAAAATGCACGTATAAATAGAGTACAAACCTTGCTAAAAATTGGTTCTTTGACTAATGTGCCCCTGTTGATCACCGAACAATCTATCATCTGGACATGAGTTATAATGGAATAAATCCAAATAAAAATGTGAGAAAATTACTAAGGATGATAAAATTTTCCCTCATTCTATCCCACCAATCTGGATTCCACAAGTATAAGACGATGTATTCGTTGTCAACTAAGCTAGCATTGATCAACCTATTTGGAGAATAGCAAGTTTACAAGGTCGATTACCTAATCTGATAACAACTTGATCTGAAAATTGACCAAAAAGTTTCCCTCGATCATGGACCCTTATAGGCTTTAAATTATTTTCCAAACTTACCCCGTTAAAATCAACGTAAATAAATTCAAGAATTGAAACACACTACACACAGGTTGATAACGGAGTTTGGCAGAATGCCTACATCTCTAGTTTCATCAATAGAACTGATATATTATCTACTTCAATGAATATAACAAATAATACAATCTAAGCATGATAATATTGAATACATAAGAACAATAATCTTTATACCAAGTAGTTATCCTGGAAGATTCGATCCAGTATTCTATCCATGAATACATCTACGCCTTCGTTTCTCGGTGCTAAGTATTCTTCTTCATGGTACAATGCCCAATGGCTCCTCGATCACTCTTCCAGATGCTATTATGACACCATATGGATCCCCAGTTAGTCTTCCAGACATGACGTACTTTAAAGATATGTCTTGATAATCCTTAATAGCGAGAAGAACAAGAACCTCCTCCATAACCACCAAGTGATAATCCTCGACTTATGAAGTAGATCTAATCTTCCTTTGAAAAATATCTTATAGCATTAAAGTCTGGGATCCGAAATATGTAGTGTGGTTCAAAGGGCCTATTGGATAGTATTAGTAATTACCAATAACAATATTGCCTATTAAAAATAATAGGTCTTATCTCTCCATATTTCCTATATTAAAATAGATCGTACATCTTTATAATGTTCCCATGATCACCATCAAACTTCACCAATCGTGCTTCTCATCTCGGGCTTAAAGTATGTCTTCTTAGAGAGAATTCAAAGCTACAAAATAATATTTCACGTATTAAAAATAATATGGCTTAAAAACAATAATAATAATTCCTATAATAGGACTTACATATTATATTCATGTAACATTAGGCCTTGGCTCTGAAAATATGCACATAGTAAATATAGGACTTTAAAATAATAATGCCTATAAATATTATAGGTCTTTCAAAATAATAATGGCCTATATAAAATAAATATAGGACCAATTACATTCATAATATTATCCCTAAGCCTCCACGGGCTTAGTTTGGGAGAGACTAATCTCCACAAATGAGCTTGAGTAGAGGATGGGTGTCGAAGGCCTTTAATAGGCCAAAACTGCCTGCATATCTTGTATATAGGGATTGTCACCCTTATCTTATCACAACCACCTATATAGGTGGGCTGGTGAGGTTGTTCCATTTGAAATGGAAAAGTTAGGGGATCAAATCCCTCCTCCCACATAACCAACAACTATTTTCGTTGACTCGACCCAGTCCACGTGGGCTCCACCGCTGCTCCCACCAAATCCTCCACCACGTTACCCTTTTCCAAGCCTTATGCCCTATATGTGGATTATCCCACATGCACGACGTGTTTGATGAGGAAGTAATTTTTTATATCCCATGGTGGATAAGGATAATGTGGCTTAGGCCACATCCTCAAGCATTTTTCTATCCATTTTAAGAGTAGTTCAACCCACCTAGATGAGATCATCGAGTTGTAGAAGAAAATTTCCCTTGCATTTCTCAAACTTTCCAATGGACTTAGTGGTTTCTAGATACACAAATTTCTCTAGATTTTCATATAGCTCGATGATCTACTTATAACTCAACTGAGTTGATGGGTTAAAATGATGGTAGACCTCACGGTGGCCTCAGGTCCCACCAAGTGGAAAATGTTTTTTTCGGTCGTATACAAAGATGAAAATGACGTTGAATGATGAAGACCAAAGTTACACACTTGAAAACATCACCTTCACAAGATCATAATTTCTAGTGTTTTTTGACTCACCAATTGACCAAGTCTCCTATGAGAGTTGACCAACTTTTACTAGCCATCATTTGTGTTTACTAACTTCATTTTTTACGTTGAAATAGTCAACAGAAAGCTCTCGAAGTCATCATCCACACTATCCTGATCCTGAGAAGTTTAGGTAGCACCCTGTAAGTAAATGTTCCCCATGGGAAGATAAAATGCATTTTTTCTTTATCCTCAGGTACTAATGTTATTTAGGTTTACCCAATAAACCCATCAAGGAATGAAAAATATGTTTTTCTAGATAAATTTTGTAAGACTTAATCAATAAAAGGTAGTGGAAAATTATCTTGATGTGTTTCCTTATTTAATTCCCTATAATCCACACAAAACCTCCATTTCCCATTAATTTGAGGAACCAGAACTAATGTAGAAACCCACTGGCTATCTGAGATTTGATAAATGAATCCTATCTGTAGAAGTTTTTCAATTTTATTTTTATAATGTCTCTTAAGGAAGGGTATATTCTTCTTTGGGGTTGTTTTCCTAGTCTTCAGTCAATGGTGTACATATGGTGTGTAAAAATATTGGGATGAATACTCTTCATTTCTCTATATTCCTAAGTAAAATCTTGAGGATTAGAGCATAAGATTTTAAACAAGTTAAATTCTCTTCCTGATTAGTCAGCCAACTATTGAATGACAATGTTTTCCCTGGGAAAATAGATAGCTATTTGGTATCTATATGAAGATAATCCACAAGGTACTCTCTCAATAATATAGTCAACAGACACCTATGGGGAAGTAATATGTGAATAGAAGTGATATTTTGAAAGATAGAATTTGTTAGATCTATATTCCGTGTAAAATGGCAGGTGATAAGATGGTTGTTTTCATCAATAAAATCATCTCTTGTTTCCATTAGTTTTAGCGCATGACTAGAAATAGACCCGTCGCAGTACCTGAGCACATGACTTATACTTTGTCCAGCGCAGGACTCATGGTCAACATCCTAAATTTGATCTGAGTGATCTTGAATTATGACCATAGATAGAGAAGAGATGGTGTGCTCCTATTCATCTCAATTTTCCTTACACCACTAATTATTTTATGTAGCAAAAGGTTTTGCGACAGGGTAAATTGATAAATGTTTTGAATCATGTCTATTTTTAATCACCATACTCCCTATTCTACAATCTATGAGGGGGCAACAGTGGCTAACCAATGGCATTCTAGGATTAAAGGGTAACTAATATTCCTATTCTTCATGTTTATGATCATGAATTCTACCAAATAATACCATTACTCAATGGTAATGGTGACATCTTCTATAATTATTTTTGCATGCACATAATCCAAAGTCTAAAATAAACCAAGTGAATGATTGGATAAACAAGGAAACCCAAATTTCCTTAATGTTTACAAATGTTCATGTACAAATACCTTAAGCTTTGCCAATAGGAATGTTGACCAAAGTCAACAATAGTTTGACCAAGCTAGAAATAGACAATGCAAGGTTATTTTTAGCATTTAAAGATCATGGGTGGATATTTTTACCTATTTGTTGTTATTTGTCTCCCTTAATCCTTCCAGAGAATTATTTTAAGGTGATCTATCCTAGGGAACCAGCCCACTCTAGAGGTTCTCCTCAACACAAGTCACCCACATCTCGGAGGATTTCCCATTGTATAATCTGAAGTGAAGAGTTTTCTTGCACTTCCTTATACAAGGTGCACTTTAGACCGATAACAATGACTAGGTATGTGTCTCAAAATTTAGAGTGCTAGAGAGTGAAGGTCAAGCAAAAACATCCCACAAGCCTTCTCTACCTGTGCACGACATTAGATTGTGGAAATTAGAAGTTATATAACCATATATTTCATTATGGGCCTACCTACATCTTCATATCGGTATGACGCAATTATGGTCAAAGTTAAAAATTTAACCAAGGTCGCCCATTTTTCTCAAGTGAATATTGATTAACTAAAATAAGGAATAATGTGCGGTGTATCTATAGTTAATCTTAGCTATGAACAATTTTTAATAAAATAAATAAGTGCAGTAAAGAAGTATGAAAATGATATAAACAAATATGCAAAAGGAAATGGTAACCCTAAATGTGAAAAAGAGAAGCAGAAATAACTCATCTCAATAATAGATGCTCGCGGGTCTATGTCACAGAGGTGACTGGAAAATCTGGACGAGGTAATGACTATGCAGAAGCTTCGAAAAGGGTGGATTTGGAAGATCTAGTTGGACTGGAGGACCTGGAGAGGGACTGGGACAGCTGCGGAAACTATGGTCTAAAAATTTGGTGTTGTTGTATGTGTAAAAGCTCTAAAACTATATATCACAGGGTTGAGAGGTGGCCCAAAACTCTCACTTTCTATTACATCAGATTCACTACCCTGTATCAGATGATGCTGGTATTCCAAGATGATGTAAATACCTCCAAGAAGCCCAAGAAGAAGTATCAAAGCCCTAATAAATTAAAGATGTAAAGGAATAGGTCAAAATGGCCTCAGCTTCCACAACGTTGGGCTTACTAACTGAGTGTTGCACTACATTTCAAACACAAATGTAGTTTTGGTTAGTATGTGCATAATGTGCCCTAAGGGCTCTTGTGTCAGTCGCACTTTATGAAGTAGCGAGAAATAGATAAATATAGGAAATGTAATAGTACGTGAGCATGGAATAAAATAGAATACACGTCCCACTATGAAGTGTTATAAAAATGTCCTAGCTTTGTGCCTTGTGATGGAGTTATTTGGATGCAAGTGATCTCTAAATACAATAAATGGATGTAACTCTATATGGGTGATAGTAGTGAATTATTCTAGGTCCCTCATTATGGTCTCATAACTTTATATTTATAGGGTTCTCTTGATATAATTTCATAACTAACCTCAAAATGGCTGACCACCAAAAATATAAAGATCTAAAATGCTAGAAAGATCCCAAAATGTGGCAGAAAAGTGTACAAATTATTGAGGTGCCCCTGGTGGGACCAGGGTGCCTATAGGCGCCCCAGTCAAGGCTAAAATAGTGCAATATGACATAAGTTAACTGGGCATGTGGATGTAAGAGGTCGGTAATGAGAAAATAAAGTAAAATAAGATGGCAAAAAGACAAGGGTTAATTAGTAATTTCTTCACTCAAGAACCTTCTAAATAGTTGTATGAAACCAGGATAAATAATGTCTAAAGTGCATAATTTTGTGTCTACATTTTCCCCCACTTTATGTTGGTGAGCGGAAAGTTTGATAACATAAAGTAGATAGAGATGCATACCAAATGTCCATGAAGAGTGTACTAGAAATACACCAAAGGAATAGATAAAGCATGGAATGACAAGAAGATGGAAGTGCGTGGAAACTAAAGATGAAAAATATACAAATAAAAAGTGATGAGAGTGAACTTAGGGAAGAACGCATGCGTAGCTATTGTGGTGTGTTATGTACCTGAATGGTTAGTAAATTGTGTGTTGTCGCAAAGTTTTTTGTTGACATTGTTGTTTTTTTTCCTACATTTGACTACTTATTTCTCGTACGACCAGACCAACAAGGAGAAAACGATCAAGTAATCAAATATGTATGTATTTGTAAAAACGTAATGTAAAATATGCATGCATATTTATGTAAATGTAAATATGCAAACGAAAAAATGTAAATGGAACATGTGCACTTGATCCATGTTGAGAAAGAGAGTGTAGAAGGATATCTTCTACTACAAGTTTTCTAGGCGATCTTATGCCACCTTAGCCGAAGAATTTTAGGGAGGAAATGATCTGTGTCCTCCAAGCACTAACAACTTCCCTTATTGTGTGTGAAGAGATCTTTTTACTATCCTACTTTTTGGGGTAATTTGATGCCACTAGCCAAATTAGTGTAGAGAGGCACACCCGGTGTAACCTCTAATCCTGTAACTACTTCCTAGAATGTTATGGACACCATATCCTATAAAATCCATTGTGTATGGGGTTTGTAGACTGGTCTGAACCCACTCATTGTATATAAATGAACCGAACCGGTATAGAATCTTTGTGTTAGTATGTAAGAAATCTCCACGTGATGTCCCCCTCTTTAGGGGCACATGAAACTTCATTGATAAGAGAAATGTAGCCCGGAAAGAGGAGAAACCACATGTATGTTATAACCATGGAAAGTTATTGGTAAAAACAAAGGCACGCAAAAACAATAAGACTAGCCAAAGACAAGTGTAAACATATATGCATATAGAAAACAGTGTGTAAGCTTCACAAACAATGTAAAATCTACCAAGCAATGTCGTAAATATGCAAGAAGACAAATTAAGACACATAAAGATGGTTGTAAACATGGGACATCACTCGTGATGTTGCAACACACGTAAGGCCATCAAGGCCTCAAAAAAAAAGTGTGCATAGCAAACAAAGGACAAGGCCGAAAAATAATAGCAGACAATAGAAAAAACAAGTATGAAAGAAAATATCCTTGCATAAAAAAATTTGGACATGAAGCACCCCTAAGCATGTTAGAAAGATAACTAGTATGTCAAGAGCATATATAAGCAAGTAATGTAAAGTGTTAAGAACAAAATGAAACAATAGCACCTGGAAGATACAAATGTGGATGCCCTAGTGACCAGTGCAAGAAGGGTAGAAGGTGATCATCCATGGTGTGTGTAAGATACATGTATCTATGATCACAAGTAGAAAAATATTTGAACATGAATGTGTGGATGTTATACATAAATGACATACAAGTAATTTGAGGAGCATGTGTAATAAAGTGACCATGAAAAAGAATAAGTGAGAAAGAATAAAAGCAGCCATAATATGAAGTATGTCATGGATGGATGAAATGGAATGCTAAATGGAATGATACAGCCCACGTGCCCCTCGAGTGAATGGAAATGTATGCAGTGATGTTCATTTATTTTTCTCCCCCAACAGTCAAGAATGACTCGTAAACAAGAGTGCATCATCGGTAAATGGTCGAATATTGTGTGTTGTTTGTAGCACATTGTGTTGAATGTATAGGTGTAGTGATGAGATGTGACCTAGCAATGATGCGTACGTGAACCCTATAGCCAAAGCATATATCACGATCAGATGAATGTATAAGTGATGATTTAGCCTAAGTGTACATCATTATACGATCAATGGATGAATGATGATTTATCCCTAAATGTATATCACTATAAGATGAATGGATGAGTGATAATGTATCCCTAATCGTATATTACTATAAGATGAAAAGATGAAATATGATGTAACCTAAAACGTATACCACTACCAGATGATATAATAGGTAATGATTTAGCCTAAAGTGTATGTCACTAGCCTAGGAATGTCACATGATGAAAATTCAAATAATAAATATGGGATGAGTGTAAGGTCCATTTTTTTTGTAAACCCTTGGCAGTCGAGTACAGACCGAGGAACTAAAGTGCATCATAGGGTGGTGACTACAGCACGTAGAAGATAATGTAATATATGTAATTATGAAAGATGAGCATGTAAGGGGTAGAATGTGTAATATATGATGTATAAGATGTAATTTACGGTGTAGACTAAAAGTAGTATGTATGAGGAGTAGAATGGAATGGCAGATGAAAGTATATATAATAAAGAATAATATGATGTAATACATGTAATTGCGTAAATGCCAATATTTTGTATATTAAATTTACCATGTACGATGTATGATGCGAGATGTGTAAGGAAAGGCAGTGTGTAATGCCTATAGTGCAGTGTGTGGGGCTCATGTGTAGTAAGCCCTCAACAATCAATTGTGAACTGAAGCACAAGAGTGTTTCATTTCATAATTAAAACGTTATATTAAGAATGAATATGCATATGCTATGAAATTGAATAATGCAAAGATGAGATGTTAGTAGATGCTACAATGATGTATGTGTAAATGCTACAAATGTGACGCAGTACTATGTAATAATGATGATGTAAGAATGAGGGATATGTTAATGATGATATGCTAGTGAGAAAAAGGGGGTGTGAATATTATTCCCCCCAAGTGTGCATAGTGAAAGAGGCTATCATGTAATGTCATCTAATAGATCATCAACCTCAATGTCAAAGTCATACGGATAAACATTATTTACTTGATAATAAATAGTGTATCGTTGATCATGCAATGAGCCATTGAGGTATAAGTTGTACATGCCCATAGCATACTCCTCATCATTGAATGGAGAAAGTGGGAAACCGTGTGCATAATAATGAGTTAAATATTTGTGAATAGCCCAGAAAAGAACTATTGGAGATAAAACATGACCAAAGTGCATATGAAATGAAATATTTGTATGACTAGGGTCTAATGTGCCTCCAATATGAGTAAGCCAAGATTCCCCTAATGTGAGTGGAGAATAACCAGGGGTACATGATAAGTAGACCATAAGATGAAATACAAGCAAACCATAAGTGACAGTAATATTAACAAAGCCATAGTAGATATGAGGGTCATGAGTAGAAGGATGAAGATCCTTAAAATTAAAACCAATACGAGTAATACCATCATGGGAACATATCATGACATTGCATGTAGGTTCGAATGGGATATGTTCCCAATATAAGTTATTAATGAAGAATGTGCAAGTAAATTGTGGGTGTGCTAAGGGAGATGGTACATGTGAAGGCGTATTTCTTAGAGTGATTTCCACGAAATGGATAGGTGCTTGATAAGGAATCATATCCATACTAGTAGTAAGTGGCCCAGAAGAAATGGTATCTATCGCATAAATGGTTCCATCAAGTGGTGGTAGGTGAGGTGGTTCTTCCCCAGGTTGGGGCTCATTTGTAATATCTATGCGCGGGATAGGAAGACTAGTATTAGGATCTCAGTCTCAATATTGGAATGGATTGTTGTCATGAAAAAATGTATACTCAATGCTCTCATGTAAAAATTTAACACAACTATGTATAGTAGACGTGACATCTTACATGGCGTGAAGCCAAGGCCTTCCCAAAAGATAGTAGTAGGACAATAGGAAATACACAACAAAAAAGAAAGTGTGGAAAATCTTTGGACCAAAAATGATAGGCAATGCAATGTGACTGAGAAAAGGATGGACATAACCATCATAAGCATGTATTGAAATACTAGATGGACTGACATCATGAGCAATAAGACCTAGAACTTTGAGGAATAAAATAGGACACAAGTTAAATTCAAATCAGTTATCAATCAAAATATGCTTGAAAGTGAAATTATTAATGCAAGATATGTTATGCAGTGGTGGATCAAAAATGTGAACATCACTAGGAATATTATACTTGAAAAAAGGTGTGAAGATAATGCATCGACAAAGGCTTGATAAACCGATTTGGGATGTATGTCAGCACGAATACGAGTAGTAGAAAGAAAATGTTGGACTTTATGCAATAAATCACGATTTAAAAGTAAATAACCATTAATTGAGATACTCCTGATGACTTAACCATAGGATGCCAATGAATGAAGAATCAATAAGTGTGAATGATCGAGGCGGGTTCACCAAAATGATTAACTAAAATAAGAAATAATGTGGGATATATCCATGATTAATCTAATCTATGAACAATTGTAAATAAAATAAATAAGTGTAGTAAAGAAGCATGTAAATGATATAAACAAATATGCAAAAGGAATTGCTAACCCTAATGTGCAAGAGAGAAGAGGATAGAACTCATCTGAATAATAGATTCTCCCAAGACTGTGTCGCAGAGGTGATTAGAAAATGTGGAGGTGGCAAGGACTATGCAAAAGAACCAAAAAGGGTAGATGTGGAGGATCTAGCTAGACTGGAGCACGTGGAGAGGGAATTGGGAGAATGCGGGTGCTCTAGTCTACAAAATCGGTGCCCTGGTCTATGTAAAATATTTTAAACTAAATCTCATAGGGATGAGAGGTGGCTCAAAACTCTCATTATTTATCGCATCAGATTCACTTCCCTATATCGGAGGTCTCTAGTATTCCAAGATGCTGTAAAGACCTGTAAGAAGACCAAGAAGAAGTATCAAAACCCTAAAAAAGAAATATGCAAATGAATGGGTCAAACATATCTCAAATTCCACAATAGTGGGCTAACTAACTGATTTTTGCACTACATTTTGGACCCAAATGTATTTTTAGTCAGTGTGTGCATAATGTGCCCTTAGTACTTTTATGTCTGTTGCACTTTGTGAAGTAGAGAGAAATAGATAAATGTAAAAATATAATAGTATGTGTGCATGGAATAAAATAGAATCCCTCCTCATATTAATTGTGATGCAAATGTCCTAATAATGTGCATTGTGATGGAGCTATGTGGATGCAACTCTAGATGAGTGATGGTAGTGAATAATGCTAAGTCCCTCATTATGGTATCATAACTTTATATTTATAGGGTTTTCTTGATCTAACTCCATAACTAACCCTGAAATGGCTGACCACTAAAAAGATAAAGATCTAAAATAGATAGAAAGAGCCCAAAAAGTGGTGGGAAATTGCAAAAAGGATATGCGTGCCCCTGGTGGGACCAGGGCACCCACAGGTGCCCTAGTACTAATCTGTGCACCCCAGTCAAGGATAAAATAATGCAAGATGACAAAATTTGACTAGGCATATGGGTGTAAGATGTTGGTAATGAGGAAATAAAGTAAAAAAATATGGCCAAAAGATGGGGGTTAATCAATACTTGCTTCACTCAAGAACCTTCTAAATAGTAGTATGAAACTGCGATAAACAATGTCTAAAGTATATAATTTTGTGTCTACAAATACCACCTACATTGTCACAGCTATTGCATAGTTTATTTCGATGAGATAGTGATATTGCATGGATTTCTTAAGAATATTATATCTGATCATGACTCACATTACACATACGATTTTTAGACCACTTTACAGCAGACATTGGGAACGCAACTCAATTTTATTACAACTTATCACCCTGATATGGATGAATATATTGAGATGGGGAATAAGGTATTAGAGTACATGTTTCATATGTATGTGATGGACCGGAATTCTTGATTCGAGGAATACCTCTACGTGGTTGAATTTTCATAAAACAAAAGTTACCATATTTCCACTGGCTTGTCACCTTTTCAGGATCTTTATGGGAGGAAGTGTAAAACTCCACTCATTTGGGATTGGATTTTGGATCAAATAGTTATTGGACCCACCTTGGTACAAGAGATGTAATAATAGGTGGCTCTTATTTGTTAGTGGCCTCTTAAGGAACATGTTAAATAGAAGAAGTATGTTGATGCAAAGATAATTGACAAAAGCTTCAAGGTTGGCTCGAAGATATTTTTGAGAGTCAAGCCACACAACAACCCTATCTATTATGGAAAAGGATATAAGTTATCTCCTAGGTTTATTGCACCATTTGAGATTATTGAGTGGATTGGACCTATAGCTTATCATCTTGCCATGCCACCTATCTTATCACTCATCTATAATGTATTTCATGTATCTAGGTGATGGTATAGCCATTATGTATCCTAGAGTGCATGACCATGGGCCTTAGTGGCCGTGACCTTAATCTGGTCAAAGTGCATTAGGATAGATGCGATGAGCATGCAACTACATGGGGAGAATCCATCCACTCTCTACGTGTAGTACCAACACTTATTTAAGTGAATTCTATGAGGAAATCATATTTAAGTAGAGGGGATGTAATTCCCAAGTCCCTTAGACAATTTTCATTTCACAAGATTAGTTTCATTGGACATTTTAGATATCTCATAGGATATTTGACAGGGATTATGATGTACTATGACATTTAGACATTATTTATTGGCTATCTATGACAAGATCATTTTGGATTATAAATATAAATATATATATATATATATATTGATTGTGTTAAGTTTTTTGATGCAGGGATTTTAGAATTTCCTTTGCTATAATTAGTTATGGATATGTTTATATGATGATGATGATATTTCTATCAATTGAATCTCTTGTGGAATCCTTAGCTAGTGATTTTTTTATACTAACAAAAATGTTCTTAATTATGGGTATGGATGTTAGTTGCGATGATGGTTTGTTATAGAATTGATACATTGGTTTTATAATGTTAATTAAATGTTTGAATAAATGGTTTTGCAATATTTTCTTAGATGGATGTAAATTTTGTGTGGAGTGTTCAGCGACGAACATGTTCATATAAATTAAATTAACACACATATGGAGACCAAGAGAGTAACACACGAAGGATGCATGGACCTAAACCCATGGCCACCTTGAGCAACATTATTTGAGGTTAGGAAAGTGGATAACTCTTTTGATTTTTTTTGGGTGTTGAATTATCTCTCTTTTCCTATGTTTGATTCCCATTTAGAAATTAACGTTTAATATTGTGAATTATAATTTATTTAAGTTATTTCTCTTCACATGTCCTAATTTGGTACTAGGTTAGGGAACTTTTTTGGAATATGGACATCATTCTTATTTTTCTTTGCACTTAAGAAAATACTAAGGGGTCAAATTTCGGATTTGTGAAAAATTTTAAAGAAAGAAGGGAACACCTATCTTGCTCCCACCATTCAAAATGAGCATAAGAACCAAACTGATCATGGGGTGGTGCAGCTTTGGATTTTTTATCTAGATTTTGACTTTTTTTTTCCATTTTCTTGATCCTTGTTTTCACCTGATTTTATTTTATTGGTTTTAATGAATTGAAAGGAGTGTTTGATGGAACTTAAGTTTTCTTGCTTGACTTATATTATTATAAAATCTATTACCTTGGATACTGTTGTGTGTTCCTTGGTTGAAGTGGAGGGAGAACATAAAGTTTGACATCCATGCGGATCCAACTCACCCTCCCTTTTATAAAATCTATAAATATAGGAGTGTGCTTTGAAAAGGGGTTACACATATAATTTCATTATTGAGAGATATTTGGAATTGGAGAAGTTTTGGAAATTGGAGGAGCAAGTGAGGAATTAGCAATGACAATAGGGTAGGATCTTTAGCCTTATTTGATAAGTGTATGTTGTTGATTGTATTATTTTGTATTTAGGTGAAATGAAATGGTGTTTTGGCTTGTTATGTTTATTTGTCTATCTTGATGTTTTTGTTTCCTCTTTTGGCTATTTTCTTGGTGTATTATGTTTTTTATTGGGAAGGGTATAAGGCCATAGGATGGATGTTGGAGGGGAGATTATAAATTTGGTTTGGTAGAGGGGAAAGGAATTAGGAATCTTGTTTATGAATGTAGTTGTGTTATGTTGATTTTTTTTAGAGAGATGAGGTAGTTGGAATTAGGACTTTGACGGAGTGAAATGGGGGTGGTTGTTGATGGTATAAGGTGTAGTGGAGGAAAATGGAGGCATGGTTTTGTTATGGATAAATCACAGCACCCTTGATTGCTCCCAAGTGAATGGTTGAGGCAATCGGTGTGATTCATCAAATATGGAGTTATCCCAAAGTGTGGGAATTTGCAATCGATATAACCCTCCGGATGAAGGTCAATTCATATTCCTCTATTTCAATGCACACATCCAAATTGTATAGGATCTACTCTAAAATCTACTCTAACTTGCCAAGGAGACAGGGTTAAGAATATTACAAGAAATTAAACCTAAATTAACATAGGTGATTCACCAAAAGAAATATTGAAAACCTGCTTTACATGGAGATGGAAACCACAATCAGATTAAGAAGGATGAAAATGCACCATAGATGAATCCACTAGATAGAATTCACTAACCATTAAACATGTAATACAATACCCATGCACAGATAACCAAGATTGCAATGAGAGATTAGTAGAAATAAATGAACACAAGATAGGGTTGAAATTCACCCACAAACTTATATTATTGCTCCGCATATTGGATACAATGCATTGTAGTGGCCAAGAGGCACAAACTTGCATTACAACTTGAATGGGAGGTTTGGACTCCATAAATTCACTTACATGCAAGAGAAGAAGGGATGGTGTAAAGAAAAAGTATCCAACATTAGAACAATGCACCTCCTTACAATTTACAGGAAGAATGAGAGAAGGGAGAGAAGGAAGAAACTCGAAATATTGCTTTAACCACCCTAAAATGCATTGAATTCACCTGCAATAATGATGGGTGCCACTGTAAAACGTCTACCTATTGTACTTTTCCTTGTTAAGCAAGAAAGGGAGACCATACCTCATCATTTTGGTATGTGAGAAACTTAGAACATTTCTCTAAAATAGCAGACTGTATTTCTTGATTTTGAAGAACTTAGTCTCACTTTCCAAAAATTCCTTTCTTGTGCAAATTTGAGCTCCTAGTCAAAATTTATGGCCATCTGAAGATTAGGGGGCTATACTGCATTAAATACGAGTGGTTGGCTTTGTTTCTTTGGACTCTGAAATGCATCGTAACCTCTAAAATATGAAATTTTGTACTTTCAAGCATTTTGAATTTGGAGGTTAATGTTAATTTTCATTCGGTTGGGCGTGTGAAACCTCCAAAACTCTGAAACCCTGAAGTTTGAAATTTAGAATTTGGCTTTCAAACCCTGCGCCTTTCAAACTCGCGACACTGTTCATCTCGCCAACCCGCTGAAACCTCCAAACCTCCAAAAATTCGATGTTTGAAATTTGCACTTCGGGTTTCAGAGCTTTCTCCTTTTAGGCTTCTCATCATCTTAAGCCCGAAACAAACCCACGAAACCGAGACCTCTGAAATTATGAAATTCCCTCCACGTTGAGCCCAAACTCAACTTTTACCCTGAAACACCAAGCCCTTATAGAATTTAGATTTTTAGGATTTTGGGAATTGACTCGTGTTTTTGGGTTTGTTCGGCGAAGACCCCCGACTCCGAACCTCTGAACTTCCGAATTCTAAAATTTGGACTTCATACTTCAAACTCCAACATCCCTAGTCCACGGCATCATTGACCCTGAAAACTCCCCAGCCTTTCAAACTTTGGGTTTTCAGGTTTTTGGGCCTTTTTCTTGTTTTTTCCTTGCTTGGCTGCCGAAATTCTGAAATCTAAAACCTTCGAAGTTTAAAAAAATTGGACTTCAGATTCCCCATTTTTTCACTTAGCTCGACTACGAGCTTCCTTCAAGTTCCCCTCCTACGAGCTTGGAGTTGAACCACCCGTCCATTTCTTGCCTCAAACATCATTTCCATTATCGAGCTTGCTTGCAACCTCACTGTCGGAATCAAAATTTGAGCTCCCATGACTGATTGATCCCCCCAATTTCTCATTGTGTAAGTTCATGTTTGCTCAATGTTTCCCGAGGGGAAAAATTTGATAAAAAGTTTTATGGAGTTTCAAGGCCTAATTTCACTACTCATGTGAAGAGAAAAAGAGACTAACTTTCAACCCTCCCTCTCCCACTATGCTTGAATCAAGTGTTGTGTTTTTTTGTTTGTTGCATGCTTTCTTGATTGTGATGTTTTGGGATCTATTGGATCAGGGACATTTTTTAAGTTTCTTAAAGGGGTTTTAGTGCTTGTATTGTATTTGTTTTGGGGCTCGAGGGTCAATTGGGAAGTTCTCCCTTACCCATTGGTAATGGTTCAGTGGAGATCATGGATTGGCTTCCCTTTTGTGCGTTTGGAAAGCTAGTTGAAGAATGTTTAACTCCTTGGAGTAGTTTTTCTTATCCCTATTTGTGGTGGCTTGTTCTAAGTTTTGTTATGTTGAAAGAAAGATGTTATAGTGAGGAAAATGTTTTTTTATTAGATAAGGTAATAAAAAGAGATTGTGGCTCCCAGGGACCTTACAACAAAGGAGAAAAAATATATAATGATGAGGAAAAATAAAGAAAGCCTATACTAGCATTCATATCCAATAAAACAAGACTCCAGACCACACAACAGAATCCGCAATTAGCAAAATGAAACCGATCAAAGAAACTTCATCTAAAATTACGGATTGGGCCAAGAGCAACTCCTAGTTAGCCGGTGAGTTCTAACTAGATTTTTTGGTTGACATATAGTCAACCCCTCACCATCCACCATGGGACCTCCATCTAAACCTTCGTGGGTTGTACCATCCCTAATAAAAAAATACCAAGTTGACTTCCCTATCACCCTCCAAACATCATCCAACACCATCCACATCCGTTTTTTGTCCATTTCTTGCACCATTAATGAATCTCTTATCAAAATTTGACTCTTGCTCAGACAACTCACCTCCCTCCTTCCGCAAACCACCACAAACAAGGCCTAGAAGCTAGAATAGACAATGAAGAACAAAGGAAGAGGACAATGTGTAGGAGAGAAACCAAAAAAACAACAAACAACAACAATCCAACAGCTGCTAGATAGCAGAAGAACAAAAACGCAAATACTTACCGGTGATAGAAATTGGAGGAGAGGAACATTCGGTCGGTAGCAAAGGAACCAAAATCTCTACACGGTGGGAGTGGTTTTTGTGTTGACTAATTTCTTCTTGTTATGCACCATTATCCACTCATCAATAACTTTCTGTAAACGAATAACAACTTCAAAATATGCAATCCGCTAATATGTGTTCTTTGAATAAGGAGAATGAGCAGGAATATTCTCCTTTGCTGCTACATGAACTTTTGATTGAGTGTTTTCAGTTCTCTAAGTTTCACCCTTAGATAACCCCTTATTTACATGATTTTTGATCTCTCTTAAAGGGGTTTCAGGGACCGATTCCACCATGACTTCCTCCTCAGTGTCTGAGTCAGGGATATCATTAGATTCAAATACTAGATGTTCTATGAGGGGGTTTCTCCACCATTTAGGATTCTCATTTATACATTTTACCAACTCACAATCAGCAGTAGAACAACCCAAAGAAAAACATCTCCTACATCTAAAAGGCAAGCCCTTATATTCCAGAGGTTGAGTCCAAGTTTGATTTTACACTTTAAGATCAATGTGGATTGGAAGATCCTTTGAAGTATCAAGCTCAACTAGGATTCTTTCATATATATTAACCCTTATAAAAATGTTATATACATCCCTATTAAATGAATTTTATATATAATAAGTAAAAAATAAAGCATTGGCAACCCGGGGCTCTACCTCAACCCCCCACTGCGCCAATCCTCACCATTATTCCACACCTGGGATGCTTCAAACCCCAACTCCTAACATGCCTACTAATGCAATCAAGTCGACCCAACCTCTGCCTACATACATGTTTCCCCCTCTCCATTATTAGATGTCACTACACCAACCTCCCTAACCCTGTTGTGACCACCACACCCTGTCTCTCACCCCCATCATATCCCTTCTCTACTCTCCACAATCCTTGTCTCTACCAATTCGTCGTGCCTATCTCCCATCCCATTTTCCACCATGCAAACTAAAACTAAACACAAAAATAATACCAACAAAGAAAAATATACCCTAACAAATATAATGCAATGTGAATACTTTAGGGTTTGATACTGTGTGTGTGAGTGTACATGTGCGTGTGCGCGTGTGTACGTGCATTTGTGCATGTGCATGTGTGTGTGCATGTGTGCGTGAGAGTGTGAATGGTGCGTGTGGAATGGGCATGTGTGGGTGCATGTGTGCATGGTGTGCGAGTGTGCGTGTGCGTGTGCGTGATGGGTGCGTGTGTGTGTGCCTTGTGTACGTGCAGTGTGGGGGCGGAAAAAGGAGTGTGGTGTGAGGGTGGGTGGGGGGGGGGGGGGTGGGGGGGGGGAAGGGGGAGGGGGGGAGGGGGACCGGTGCGGGGGGGGGGGGGGGAGGGTAGGTGTGTGTGAGTTGCGAGAGAGGGGGGGGGGTAGGTGTGGCGGGTGATGGGGAGGTGGGTGTGATGTGGGAACGTGCGTCCAGGTGTGTTGAGATGGAAGGTGCGTGTGTGGTGGGACGTGTGCTGTCTAGGGGTGCGTGCATTGCAATGTATGGGTTCGCGTGGGTGTGTGTGTGCGAATGTGTGTGTGTGCACACGCGCGTGGTGGTGTGTGCGTGTTTGTGTGCTGGGGGGGTAAAGGGGGGTGTGTGGGTCAGTGTGCAGTAGGAACGGGGTGTGCGGGTGTGTGTGTTGTGAGACGAAGTGTGAGGTGCGTCTGGTTGTGGTGTGTGAAAAGGTGCTGTGCGTGTGTGTGTGTGCGGCGTTGTGTGTGTGTGCGCCGCATGTATGGGTGTTGTGTGCAATGGGTGCTGTGGGAGTGTGCGTGGGTTTGCGTGTGCGTGTGTTGTGCGTGGGCATGTGCGTGTGTGGTGCGTGTGCATGTGCTTATGTGTGTGTGTGTGCATGTGCATTGTGCGTGTTGTTGTGAGTGTGTGTGTGCGTGTGCGTGCGTGTGCGTGTACGTGTGTGGAGGTGTGAATGTGAAAGTGGGTTGTGGTGAGTGTGAAAGGTGTGTGGTGTTCTATGTGCGTGTGTGGCGTGAAGGTGCGCGAGTGTGTGTGTGTGTGGCGTGTGTCATGGTGAATGTATGTGTGTGTGGGAGGGTGCGTGTACAGGTGTGTGTTGTGAGAGTTGTCGTTGTATGTGTGTGTGTGAGTAGTTGAGTGGGGGAGTGTGCAAGAGGGTGAAGTGTTGTGAGTGAGCACATGTGAGTGTGAGTGTAGGGGGTGTGGGAGTTGTTGTGTACGCAGTGGTGTGTGGTTGGTGAAGTGCGAGTGTAAGCATGTGAGTGCATGCGTGTGTGAGTGTGCGCGTGTGACGTGTGCGTGTTGTGTCAAAATTGCGTGTGTGTGTGAGAGGGCGTGTGTGTGTGGGTGTGGTGTAGCGTGTGTGCGTGTGCGGCGTGTGTGTGACAGCGTGTGTGGTGGGTTGTGTGCATGTGAGTGTGTGGCATGTGCTTGGCGGCTTTGTGTGTGTGTGGGCGTTGCATGGTCTGGGCGTGTGTAGTGTGCGTGACGGTTTGTGTGTGTGGGTGAGCGGTGTGTGCGTGCGGAGTGGGTGTGTGCGGTGTGCGCATGGTGTGTAATGTGCGCGTGCCCTGTGTGTGTGTGCGTGTGTGTGTGTGCATGTGCGCGGTGTGTGTGCGCGCGCACGTGTGTTGGTGTGTGACGGCGAGCGTGTGTGTGTGTGTGCGCATGCGTGTGGTGTGTGTGTGTATGTGTGTGTGTGTGTGTGAGTGTGTGTGTGTGCGAATGTGTGTGTGCGTGTGTATGTGTGTGCGTTCGCGTGTGTATGACGTGTGTGGTGTGTGTGTGAGTGTGTGTGTGCGTGTGTGCGTTCACGTGTGTGTGTGTTGTGTGTGTGTGCGTGTGTGTGTGTGTGTGTGTTTGGCATGGGTGTGTGCGTGTGAGTGTGCGGTGTGTGTGCATGTGCCCGTGTGTGCGTGTGCGCACGTGTGTGTGTGTGTGTGCACGAGTGTGTCATGTGCGCGTGTGCGCGCGCTGTCTGTGTGTGTGCGTGTGTGTGTGCGTGTGTGTGTGTGTGTGCGTGTGTGGCCAGTAAGTGTGTGTAAGTGTGTGTGCGCGCATGCTCGCGTGTGCGCGTGTGTGTGCATGCGTATGAGTGCATGTGTGTGCGTGCGCGTGTGTGTGTGTGCGCGTGCATGTGTGTGAGTGTGCATTCGTGTGGCGTGTGTGCATGTGTGCGTGCGAGCATGTGAGTGGGTGGGTGTGTGTGGGTGCGTGTTGGGTTGCGTGGGTGGGTGTGTGGTGTGGGTGTGTGGGTGGGTGTGGGTGTGTGTGTGTGTGTGTGCGTGCGTGCGTGCGTGCGTGCATGCGTGCGTGCGTGGTGCATGCGTGCGTGCGGTGTGTGTGTGCGTGTGCGTGCATGCATGCTATTATATAATATAATATATAATATATATTAGAAAGTGTGTGATAAAATATATATTTGTACGTATAATGTATATTATATTATAATGTAATTATAATATTTTTATTTTTACTTGTCATATTACATTGATATATAATACAAGATATAGTATCAATAATATATATGATAAGTTAGAAATGATGTAAGAGAAGGTTAGCATGACCCCTACGCAAGGATGACACACTTAAATCGAGAAATGGTGAAGGATAATTTAACACTTAACTTGGTCAATATGATTGGTAGTCATGGGTAGATTTCAAGAAAGTTTGGAATTAAGTGCCCCTTACAAATTTGTCCATAAAAATGGGATGTCGGTAGCCTTGTAGCTTGAAATTAACTGATAAATAATGAAATACCACGTTGTGAGTCAGATTGTGAAGCCCATGAGATTTAATCCCACATCCACTACATGGAAACCTTGCCACACAACGAAAAAAAAAATCATGGATTTTTGGGTTCAATAAAAAATGTCAAATATATTTTTACCCAAAACATCTTCAATAACAAGTATGAAACATTGAGGATTAATTGTCAAATCCCTAATTATTTATTAAAAGAGTGACCTATCAAAATCTCCCTTAAAACAAAGTAATCGTGAATTAAATTCGAAAATATGGAAAAACAAAAAAGTCATAGACCCTGAAATTCCAAGCATGGGACGTTGTGATAATATTAAAATATAAAAAAAGAAATATTTACTATATTAGTACTTGTTTACAAAATAATATCTATTATCAATTACTGGTCTTTGATCCTATTACAATTATTTTATTTCTTCTCATACATATTCTGAAATTCTCCTCCTGCTTCAGTCACTACGATTTATTATATTGATAAAGATATTGTTTCTCCCCATTGAAAAAATGGAGCCTTATATTTATTTCTCTTCATTATCCATACTTCTTTCTTCTTCCTGGGTATCATTCATCCCACATTGACCTCTCAAAGAGGAAAAGTTCACTGATTAAAGCCAAATTTCTGAAAATTTATTGATTATCTTACTACTATTTCTATTAAAAAAAATTCTGGTCAAAAAATTATTATAAAAAACAGAGGCAAAATTAATCAAAACGGGGTTCCCTTCAAAAAAAACTGGGATGAAATTTCCTACTAAGAAAACAAAAAGATTAAATCCCAAATACGGCAACAAAAAATAGAATACAATTTCTATGCGTTAGCTTTGCAAAAATAATAAAACATATCGCACACCGACATCACATTTTTGCATATTCTTCTAACATTTTTGCATATCGCATTCCTGAGTTCTATGTTTAAAATTTTCTTCTAACATTTTTGCATATTCAAAATATTCTATTAACTGCTGAATACAGGGTTCAATTTCTATAAGTTATAAAACAGTTAATCAAGTAACAATTATAAAACAGTTAATCAAGTAACAATTATAAAACAGTGAATCAACTAACAATAAAGTTATTATCTACAAATATACTTAGTTGTTATAATAATCAATAATTAATACTAAAATGTTGTTCGTAAAAAATTTGGTCAGAAAAATAAAGTTGGTCAGAAATCAGAAAAGTAGCCTGCAAATGGTAGTACCAAATATATGTCAAATAAACAGCTGACAACAAAATTGGAATAAGACAATCTCATTAAGAGATTCCTATCAGAATAATAATTACAAGTGCTAATTAAACTAGGTAGGTATGTTCTGATCCATCAATTCTGGGTTGAAAGTTTGTGTTAGATATCTCAAAAAAGATGACTGTACGGAAGAATAAATTTTGTTGTTCACAGGTTTCATTATTTACCAAATAGAATATTTATTTTAGGGCAGAGCTTATTTGTTGTTTACATTAAAATATATTGTATCAATGAGAGGTTGCTTTGAAATTGACAGCCATAAACAAGCAATTCCAATATTTATCTCAGCCACATGACTGGCATTCTACAGGATTAATATGAATTAACCTATTCTGGTTAGCATGATATCACTGGTATCAGTACAGATTTAAGATTCTATTTCTTTTAATTGATGGATACAGTGAAATTGATCTGAAGTCTGAACATTGGTAATTTGAGACTAATGAATTATATTAAAAAAATCTTTAGAATATCCTATTTCAAGCTACGATTGTTCTGTGTCTGATAAGTAACTTTTTGGAGGTTGGTACACATGAGACTGGTACAAAAATATCTACTCAGGCTCATTGCTACCTACCCAATACTGAGAAGGTTAGATACAGAAGCACCAATATAGACAAATATTAATATCTATCACAGGGACATAAAATCTAATATAGTGGTTGCCAGGTTTTCAAGTGATCATTCAGTTTTAAGTCATGCAGCTGTGTACCAACTAAAAAATTACGAGTGAGAAGCAAACAAAGTATGCATGATGGTGCATCACTATGAGTTTGAAGGTTGTGATTTAATGATGTCAAACATACGTTGTGACGGTATTAAAGAAAAAAGATTCGGGTTGAAGATTAGTACATGAGGATAAAATAATATATTGTTGTTGATTATTTTGAAATTAACATAAAAAGTGTTAAATGATAGGTTTTTTTTTAACAAGAAAACAAATTGAGTAACAGGAAGGACTATACAAAAACTCTTTTTAAAACGAGTTAAGAAAATTTAATAATTTTTTTTAAAAAAATATTAAATGGGAAATATGAGAGAGGACCAAATGCAAACATTAATAATTATAATTACTCTATTATTTTTATTTGGCAAAAATGACAACAATGGAATGATCTGAAGTCTGAACATGGTAATTTGAGACTAATGAATTATTTAAAAAAATCTTTAGAATATCCTATTTAAGCTACGATTGTTTTTTTAGGTGTCTGATAAGTAAACTTTTGGAAGGTTGGTTAACATAGAACTGGTACAAAAATATCTACTCAGGTCATTGTACCTACCACTAAGGAGAAGGGTTAGATACAGAAGCACCAATATAACAAAATATTATTATCTCTCACAGGGACAAAAAATCTAATATAGTGGTTGAAGTTTTAAATGATCCATTCAGTTTTACGTCATGACAGCTTTGTACAAACTAAAACTTTTACTGAAGTTAAGAAGGCAAACAAAGTATGCATTACTGGTGCCATCACTATGAGATTGAGGTTGGGATTTAATGATGTCAAAACATTTAGGTGAGGTATAATAAAGAAAAAGATGCGGGTGGAATATTTAGACATTTGAGGATTAATAATTATATTTTGTGATTATTTTGAAATTAACATAAAAAGTGTTAAATGTATAGGTTTTTTAAACAATGAACACTAAATGAGTTAACAGAAGACTATACAAACTCTTTTAAAAACGAGTTAATAAAATTTAATAATTTTTTTTTAAAAAAATATTAAATGGGAAATATTTAGAGAGACCAAATGCATAAACATTAATAATTATAATTACCTATTATTTTATTTTGGCAAATGACAACAATGGAATGTAAAACATTAGATTGAGGGTATTTGGAGATGGAAAAAGAAAGAAAATAATTATTATAATTGTTTTTAGTGTTATTTTTAAGTATAAATGAGATAAATTAATTGTTTTAGAGATGTATAAAAAAGGCATATTTTTTAGATAGTAAAATATGTATATAAACATAATAAATAAACTTTTTAAAAAATAATGCCACTTAATTTTAGTGTGGAAAGGATATGGAATTATTGGTTGCTAATGGAGTCTAGGGTGTTGGGTAACTTTTATTTAATATACTGAAGAATGTCGAATCTTCTAATATAGATCTTGACCACAAAGCGAGTAGTTTTGTGGAGTCTTCCCACTTAAAAGACAAATATAAATTGATTTTTTGTTTTAAATTTTTTAAATTTAACCTAAGTACACTAATAATTAATGTTTACAATTTTATTAATACAACAAAATATTAAAATTCAAAGTTGACACTAATAAATTTGAAAAATAAAAATAAATATAGAAAATCTTATAATTACACATATTATAAGTTTTTGCTTAGATTTTACCTACTGACATACAATTCTATGTAGTGATGAAAGATACACTTACCAAACAACAAATCAATAAATATGTAGAATGTAAATCTTAAACATTAAGTAGGCCTAATTCCTTATTTTCATGAAGGATTAAAAATTTTAACCACAAAATATTTTCTTCACTTATGGAGTGGGGATGTTGAGAAGTTTAGCTTAGATGTCTCTCATAGTTACTAGAATTTGACATATAATGATTAGGTGTTTTTGGTTGTCCTTTGCCCTCTCCGTCTCCTTGCTATTTGTTCCCTTTCACAAGATTGATGTATCTAGTTTTTTCCCTTAATTAATAGAATTTTGGTACTTTGGGGACTACCTTAACTTGCTCGAGGGCCTATCTAACCCATATATAGAGTCTAGAGGGGGGTTCGTCCTCCTCTCCCCATCTATATAGGGGTCAAGGGCACTCGAGCCAAGCGCCTCCACTCTCTATATCCAAGTGCCTTTGTAACCATAACCACCTCCCATAGATAAGATATGGAATATATAAACTGATCGAACATTGCCCTATCTTTATATCTGCCACGGCCGGATTGAGAAGATATAAATTGTTGAATTTTATTTGGAAGACCTAAAATAGCAAAACCATGAGTAACGATTATTTCAGAAATCTAACTGTCATCAAATTCTATAGAGGCCGTCGAATCTAATTCCTTTTCTGAAAAGAAAGTTACCGTCTTTTCAAATCAATGCATGTAAGTTTTGTGATTGATAGATACAGTTTAGTTGGTGTTAAGGTTTTCTATTAATTATTGTATTTGAACTAAACATTAGGACCGATGAAAATTGAAAGGAGTTCTTCTAAAGATCGTACGACCATCAAATAAAATAATAAAATCAGAACATACCGTATGACATTGTGGTAGATACCTTTGCGGAGGTTGGTGAACATTAGATTGATGAACAAATATCCACCAATGCTACCTGCCCATCATAAGGTATCTATTGTAAGCCAAAAATAAATAAAAAACAGTATCTATCACGGACATAAAAAAAGCCATCTAGTGGTTGCCAGTTTTAATGTCCATTCAATTTGAAGCCATGAGAAATTATTCCGTGAATTACAATGGGAGAAGCCTGGGGAATGCATGTGGATAATTCTACGAGGTTTGTCCATGTGAGTTGATTTATGTTGGGTTGTTTGTCTATGTTATTCATTATTGCCTGTAGTGCTGTTGATTTTTTGCTCTTTTTTTTGTTAATGATTGTGCACAGTTGTTTACACATATGTGTTTGTATTGTTATGTTTTTTATTTTATTTTTGTGAGTAAGAGAAACCATCTTATAATTGTGTATGTACTAAAATATGTACATTTGTTTTTATTATAGGTTTTGAAAAAAGTACCAATAGTTCATTTTTTTATTAATGACACATTTTAAGAGTCAATGACAATGTGACAGGCTATAGGGTTCTCTCCTCTAAATAGTCTTTTATATTATCTTAGTTGTATTGAGGATTGAACCTCTATTTATATCCTCATTCCAGTTCATAAAAATATTATAATGTTTGGAAGAGAGAAATATCTCCTAATAACGTAAAATTTATATCCTCGTTCCAATTCATAACTTCAATTAAAATTGTTTACTTAATAATAAATTAAAATATTACAATGTCTAGAAAAAATTAATATCTCCGAGTAGTAAAAAAGTTTATAAAATTAAAAGTGGTAATTAAGAGAGGTGATCAAGTTTAAAAGCAGGTAGATAAAAAGGAGTCAATAAAATTTAATAAAAACTACTTGTGAATTGCATTATTAACCCAATTTTTTTTTAAAGATTAACTAACCCTACTTTTGAAGATAGGGAAGGTAGTGTCACGGATAGTGGACCTCAAATATTGGATGTGAGAAGAGTTTATAAAAGAGTCCTAGTGAATTGGTATAAAGGTACATGGGGATGGAAAATAACAGAAGTGAAATTGATATTAAATATATAAGTATTCATTAAAAAAGAGAGTCTAAAGTGATTTGAAGATATGATAATAAATTTGAAAAATAAAATATATATAACAATAATTAAATATGGAAAGATTTATATTGTTTTATTTTTGAAAGGGAAATTAATGTTTTTGATTATCAAAGGAATGATTTTGGTTTTATCAGTTTAATATATTGAATTAATTATCTAAAATATTATTTTAATAATTTAATTAATAGTTGATGAGTGTAACTATAACATTATTTTTTTTTTAAAGATTTTATAAAATACAAAAAATAATGTTTAATAAATTAGTAAATATTAAATGTATTTCATGTTAGGAAACCATAGAATTTTACAACAATGAATAAGAAAAAAGTTGAACAATACAACAACAGTTTACATAGATAGAGATAAATGAAATATACAAAATACCAAACATGCAAGAGACGAACAAACTATTATTAATTCAAGATGAACAAATTACATGCGAACTCATTATATGAGCAATTTTATATCTCAACAAAAATATATACATCTAATTGGTGAAGTAGAGTTAGGATTCCTCCTCCTAAAAATAGAGTGGAAAAACACCATTAGGATTTTCCTTCCTAAAAAAAAGAATTTGGTTGAATTAGTCTTTCTAGAAACAAGGGATTGACTCCTTAATATGATAACCTATCACCGTTGCCCTAGACCCCCCTGCGACATGAGTGGGGGACAAGCCACGACGCACTACTAGAGAGGAGAGGGGAAGGTTAAGCAAACAAAAATATTGATGTTGCATTCAATCAACCATTACGTTAGTACAAGGGTCAGTTATGTTTGGGTGTCACCCTTATTAGAATATTATGTTAGTGAGGGGGCATATCCATTGTGGCTTCATCCCTATTGACATAAGGATCAGTATATATTAGGATTTAATCGTATTATAGACTAGGCCAACTAACCAATGCAGGATTCATTTTTTTATTAAAGGAAAATTTTCGGATGCATTGAAGAGGCATGTCCGAATTGGGTATTAATTCATGTATTTAATGAAAATTTCACATGGCTCTTTTGGATTATTGTAAACCATAGAGGAGGAGAGGAAAAGATTGAGAAAGAAAAAGTTATCATCCCAAAACATTTTTTTTTTGTTTATCTTGCTCAAGGGAAATTGATTGGTTAAAGAAGAGCATTTGCATTCTCTTCACACCCAAAAAATTCAGCATACATGCCATAAATGGTTAATAACTGCTCAAGTGTGCCCATTTCTACAAGTTGACCCTCCTCCATAATAGCAATATAGTCAACCTTCCTTATCAAGAAAAAGGGTTGGGCTATGATAATGGTTGAGCAACCAAACATTAATATATCTAGAGCTTCCTAGATATCCAATTCTACCTCAAAATAGGCACCGCTAGTGACTTCATCAAACAATAAAATGAAATGAATGCAAAGAAAAACCCTTGCAATTGCAAGGTTTATCATTCAGGCCTTGATTTTAAAATATTGGAAGCCTCATCAATAGCAGCATTTTGTGCATATCATACTGCTATAAAAGTCCATGAAACCATATTGTTTTGAGGTATTTACAAAAAAACAACACTCGTTCCTTTTATATGCTTTGCATATTTTACATATATATATCTATTATAGAATTAACATAGAAAAAAAAAATATAATTTTACATTAAAATTTATTGTATGTCTTTAGGTCCTTTTCTAAAGCTTCCATTTTTGCATAGGACTTGTTTATGTTGGAAAAATTTGTGGGCACTTGCAACACATCCTAAGTTCATTTCATAAAACTTATCCAATGCCATGACTAATCCAACAACTTGCCAACGTTATAATTGAAATAAAATCCCAAGCCAAAAAACCAAACTTTTTCTCCACTCAACACAATGTTAGGGAGGGGTTTTGCAGATGCAACACAATTTTTATGTGTATCATTCCTATTTTAAACCCGTGTTCCATAAAACATTCTATGGCGAATTTGAAATTTACTATAGATGGGAAGAGTCTTCCGGAAAAAACCTCCACCCATAGGTGATATAAGGTAATTAACATGTCATAGGTGTGATAACAAATAAATAGAAAAAACCCTATTTTCTTAAAAGAAGTGAGCTTTGCTTATAGCTAGCTTGCCAACATTCTTACAGGGGTAGCAAGGCCCATTGTACTAATATTTTGTTCTCCATAATGAACAAGGTGGTAAGGATTATACGAAAAAATAATTTCAACCTTCCATGCCTTGGAAGATAATAGAAAGTTTACATTTTCAAATTTTAATTATGCAAGAGCGAAGAGCTTCGCCAATAATGCACAACTAATCTACTGAAATTCCCAAACGAATGCAAAAATTGAGGTAAGTTGCTCACCTTCTCTTATGCTAAATGTAGATGGTAAAAAAGGAGTGTGCAAAGGTAATTCTCTTGCACCTCTTCACATAATAATAAGTATAAACCCATAATTCACTAGCCGTTGTGCATAGACGCATCAATTTTACCATGATCGTTGCTGAGCTACAAAAAAAGTTTTTATTCCAATAGTTTAACCAGAGAAAAATTGAACTTCTCACCTAACTTCTCGCTAAAACTCCCATTGGGAGAGAAATCTAGATTCCGAACTTTTGTCTTGCACAAATTAGCAAAAGGTACATAAGGAGGTTACAAAAGTGTTACGAATCAAAATGTCTCTTTTGTATTGTATTTTCCTAATATGACACATGAACAATGTGTAAACAACCACCAAACATAAGTGTGCTGCCATAATTTTCTAGTATCAGGGAATATTCAAGGAATGACTACTGAAGTGTTGAAAACTTGTATATTTTCTATGAGTAACATTCTTCAAGACTATACGCCCTGTCATGACTATAGGGTCCTATTTATTAGATTTAAGGCCCATATAAGTGATTTAACCTATGTTATTATATAAATATATATATATATATATATATATATATATAGTGAATCGAAAAAAGTATGTTATTGTATGGTAAAAAACATGTAAAGCCTAAAACAAACCTGCAGATACATAGACTGGCATGACAAAATATTCCTGGTCGGTTGCTGTTTGTCACGTATCACAAAAAAAAATATCCCCGGAATATTAATCCAAGTCAACGTAAGAGTAATTTCTTCAACAAACGCTACTTTCCCTGATTGGAGGGTGGCGTGTGAATTTAGCTACAGTTGATAGTTTGGAAAGTGGTATTTTCGTGCGTGCAGATTCCCCTAACTACGAGTCAAACCCGTGTTTTAACCAAACCTTTTTTTAACCTGCCATAACCATATACTCCTCACCACAAACTCAACTACACTTCTTTCTCATGGTTTCATTTGGGATTGCCCACTATATACGTCATTTGTTACACAAGAAACTGTTGTTACAGCTTCACATGAACAATTTCTGTGGAAGGCGATTTTGATTATGTAAGGAATGGAATCTGAACAAAATTGCAGGATAAAGTTCCTGGTGAGTACATGAAAAGCCTTACTTTCCATGAATTTATTTTCTTGGCTGCTGAATTTTAAGTTATATACTGAATCTGAAGAATTTTTTTTTTTTGTGGGTATGATTTGTTTTGTCTTAAGATTAAGAGAAGAAGGTGATGTGGAATGATAAGTTGTGGGACAAATAAATATTGCAGTTATTCTTTAATTCGTTGTCTGTTCGACCTTAGAACATTGGCCCAAACAAAAGAAAATGTAAAACCAGGACCGTGCCAAACATCTTTTGAAAGGTTTTATTTAAAGATTAAGAGAGATATTTAATATGCAGTTAAAAAAGTTTAAGAAAGAATACCACATAAATATAGCCATACGCATATAGATATTTAATAGAAATACTAGAGCTAATTTTTTTTACGCAAACAATATAATTCTGGATGAAATATTAGTTTGTAGTTACAAATTATTTTGTACAACTTAAATAATTGTAAATATAATTTTTCAATAATTTTTTTTTAAAACAAATGGTTTAATAAATAATTCATAATAATAAAAATCTAAAAATAAATAATAAAAAATTATGGAAAATGATAGAACATAAAATTAGAATTTCTGTTAAAAATAACAAAAATCACTTTTATACAATTTAAAATTGTTGATAAATTAAATACAACTCTTCTAATTATATATATGTATGTATATATATGTATGTCTAGAGACATATACATATTAAAATATTCCATAAAAATATCGCAGCAAATAGGAATAATGGAGTCATGTCAATGGCTTAAATTTGGCTATTTCTTTCATATATTAAAAACTATTAACTTTTATAAGAGCTACATGAATAATAATTTAAATTTAGAGTTTTTTTATATAAATAAATTATATGTTAAGTTCAATGATTTTTATTGAAAATTTTAATTAGACAATGTATTTTGTGAGTTTTTTTATTTATGTAATATTTAATTATTATTTGAAGAATTTTTATGAGTAATAAATTTTAATTATTATTTTTCTTTTATTTTTGTAATAATTATAAAACAAAGGAATGACTTTTTACATATAAATATAGCAAACATTTGTTTGTAAAGGGAAGAAAAGGTGAAGATAATTCATTAACTAAAACTTATGTCTTTAATCTCTTTTATCATTGAGTAAACTTTTAGTAAATTTAATACTTCGATCAATTCTAAATTTTACAATTACTATTAATATAAGATTAATCAATTTACAAATTAACCATATATTTTTTATTAAATTAATGACTTCTAGAAACAATTTAATTAAATAATATATTTTGTGAAATATTAATGATAAATTGGATTATTATCAATCCAAAATTTTGAACATTTCATTAATTTAATATTTTAAAAAAAGAATAATAATTTTTTATATTAAAAATAAAATTATAAATTTATTTTACAATCAAAAATTACATCAGCTAAATTATTAGTGATATATATATATATATATATATATATATATATATATATATATATATACACACATACATATATACTATAGTGTTTTTAATGCTATTTATTATAGTAGAGAAGTTTTAAAAGAAAAAGAAAAAACCTTAACAAAATTGAGCGTCATGTTTTTTAATTCTATTAGGCAAGTGTCATTAGTGAAATACACAATTGCTTTATGGAATGTATGTACACTTAAATGTTATTATGACAAAAATATAGATTATTCGCTTCTTTACTAATTATAGATTTCATTTAGCAATGATTTTCAAGATATTATTAATAACATATACCTTAAAGATGAGTTATAATCTTTTAATAACGTATTTTGTTTTTGGAGTCCTATAGATTTCTTTTTTTATTGAAATTTTAAGAATGTGTGGGTTAGGTTCCAAATTGTATCTCTTCCGTCTAGTGTCAAGGAAGGAGAGATATTCTATCTTATCAAATGCATGGCCTCATTCTTTTTTATTGCTATAATCTAATTGAGACAAAAAAAAAATTTACACCATCATCTTCACATGTTGAATTACAACCCTCTTAATATAGGTAAAATATTTTGATATCTTAAGCAATATTAAAATTCTAATGAACGTTTAATTCAAAATGAATTTAAAACAAACTTATGTTGCCTATATGACATGTTATCAATTTGAAGTTAAAAATTGGCCATAATTTTTTAAAAAGAAAAAAATTACTACGATTTTTGCATATGATGAAGAAGATGCATAACAATTGAAGTAGGAAGCCCTAGGATAGTTTGGTCTTGCAAACAACCACAATGCGAAGGACTTTAAAATTGAATTGCCAAAGAGTCATTACCTTTTCATTACTTTCAATAAAATCCCCAACATAATGAAATATTTATATCCTTACCTTTTATAGGGGGATATCAAAATAAAAGGTTGAATTTCGGGGTGGGGTTTTAACATTTTACTATTATTTATTTTATTATCTTAAATCATTTTATTAATTTAAGGATACATATTTTATTTATTTATGTATTTATTTATTATATAAAATAGAGCTTTATTTATATGATATATTTATTTTATCAAATACATAATTTTTTTATTTTTTTGTTATAAATAACTAAAAAATTAAAATAGAAATTCAAATCTGCATGATAAACTTATCCTTTTTGTAAATAACATATAATAACATATATTTACTTCCCATTGAATTTCAATGTGGCCAAAATGTTCTCCATAAGATTCAAGTGATCAATTTTAAGGTCCTTCAAATACTTTCCATATCACAATTGATAATAACTTCATTACTTTTTTCCTAAATTTATTTTCTAATAATGACAAATAATGTCAATTTAGCTACATCAAATGTAAGGCTAAAAAAAAAAATTGGAGAAAAAAATAGAAACTCCATACTCTACAACACGACCAAGATTTTAAGATAGAATTCTAGAAGAATAAAAATAGTAAACATCAAATTCCAAATTTAAATTATAAATAAACACTCATATTATATCTCCTACTTCCTTCACGCATAATCATTGTTTTTGTTATGAAATTTATTCTTTTTTCCTTAACTGACATCATCTATATTAAATTTTCAATCTTTTTGAATTTTTGATGGCTTGAAAATTTTAGTTGTATTTTACCTTTAAAAAATACCTTAATACGACCATTAATTTAAAACGTACCTTGATATTATAAAATTATTTTATTTTATTTTATTTATTATGAAATAATACATATATTTTGAATATATTTATATGAAAAAAACTCATTGACCTATGTGAGATTTATTATGTAGTTTTAAATTATTGTGTAGTTTTAAATTGATATATTTATAATTAAATGAAGATGTACAAAACATTAAAGACTAGATAATAACTTATAATTTGTTTTATTTTTCAACGCATTGATAAAATTTATTGTATTTTACAATAAACAATACATACGGTAACATAACCATCATATTTAAACATGTCTTGATATTATTAAATTATTGTTACTCTATTTATTATAAAATAGTATTTATTAATAAAATTTATTGTATTTTACGATAAACAATATAGAAGGAATGTGATTCTTTGAGCCCGACTTCATTATAACAATGGAGAAAGTAGTTCTCTTGTAGAACCACAGCCCTCCCTGCAGAACATGGAAAAAATTTCTTCAAGGGAGAAAACATATAATAAATTGTTATCACACAGGGAAAACGTATTAATTTGCCCCAAAATCTCCCATTTCTTCCTAATCCAGCTTCTTGAACAATATTGGTCGTATCCCAAAAAAATAAGCCATTAAGGAAAACTTGAACCTACCATGGGATCTGTCCACCACCGTATCCAGAAATTTAGCTAAGAGGTATCCTTCTCCCATTCAGGTTCAATCTTTTGCAAAAGTTCCTAGGACTACCTTTTGAAAAGCTTATAATCCCATGAACCAGGCTAATGTAGGCCTCCACTTCTTCTTTACGCTCTTCCTACTCCATAAACACTCTACATGTAATTGATGAATATGTTATATATCTTATATTTGTTAGATTTGTTATATCTTATATTAGTTATATATATTATTTATTGAGAGGTTTCACATTGATAAAAAAAAATACATTCAAGTAGCGATAAATGGCTCCTACGTATCTCACTAGTACTGTACTCTGATTATCCAAAGTCTATTTTATGCCTAGTATATTATGTTTTTTTCATTTGTTTCTGCACGAAAGAAGGAAAATTATCTCATGATAGTCAAATGGACATCAAATTCAAGGTACATCACCTTTATTAATATCAGAACAATTACATAAATTTGTAGCCCACTTAATGAAACATTATGTGTTTATTTTTGGGTGTATAGATTGTATGCGATTTACAGTCATAACAAATGAGGTCTTGCATAGATAGGTAGGTTACAAGCATAAGTGTTATGTTTGTAACAATTATGGCCATAAGTAGTTGTATTCATAATGCTCACGACTATAAAAATTCTATCTCTAACCTATTAAATAACAAAAATTAGAAAACTGTCGAGGAGAATGAACAGAAATGAACACATAATCATAGAATAATTATGGTCTAATTTGGTAAGGTGATAACTACTTATGGTCTTAAAAATAGTATGTGTATAACTTATGACCATAAATGTCTAATGGTAGCTATGTGGCACAATTGTGATAACACAAATTGACCATAAATTCTATAGGAAATTTTTTCTTCATAGGTACCACTTTAAATCTTCGAAAAATGGGTTTGTGGGTACTTTATGTACAAAATAAATTGTGGATTTTGTAGCCCTCATTCATTTTTACTCAACACCATATTTTTGTGAGGACTATTAAATTAGTGCTCACATTATATGGACGGTTTATTATGTGATCAATTTAGAAGAGAGATAAATTAATTTGGTGTGAGTTGTTTGGTTGTTGAGTGAACTCATGTGAATATGATATTGTTTAATACTTAAAGCTAACTCCTTATTTCTAGGAGCAACTTGACCTATAAATATGTATATTGAGGGATCATGGGATGTATGAATTAATAGAAGTAATAGAAAAAATTAATAATTTCATGTGTCAATATGCTGCTGCACCTTCATTTGGTATCACAGCGTGTTATTTCTCAGATTTCATGGAGTGTTTAGATTATCAAAGGGGAAACTCTTATGCCTCGTTGGATGAGAAAAATAATTTACAGTTAACTTGGACGCCTATAAATTTTCCGTATTCATGGTAGCAAACAATTCAAACGCCTCATAAATCTACCTAGCTTATGGTATTTTTTCCATGCTTGAAACCTTCGTACCTACACTCATATTTAATTGGTGTGTATATGATTATAATGGTGTTTAATCATTAGAATGATGGTTTTGGTCTCGGTGACTATTGGAATGTCTTTCCACCAATCAACTGACTATATCTGAATATCGCATCATGTGAAAGTACCATTCCAATATTGTAACAACCCATGGCTTTAGCTTTTCTTTTTGAAAACAAAAAGTGGTTTTGTTTTAGTTTTAATTTGTTTTAATTTTCTATAATTCATGGTTTTCTTTAATGGTAAAGTTTTATTTTTTTAATTATAATATGAGTTTTTAATTTTATTTTGAACTATATTAATTCATGTAGTTTTATTTTATAGTTTTAATCTTTTGTGTTAATATATATATATATATTAGATAATTTTTCGGTATTATAGTTTTTTTTATTATGAGGAATCATTAAATTTTACATTTTTAAGTTTAGTCTCTAAGGCTTGGCAAACTTTAGTTCAGTGTGAGGGAGGGACCACCAGGTGCACAATTTTCATACTGCCTTCATACAACTTAAGCCTAAGTTCCATACTTCCTTTGTACCGCTGGCACAAAATCAAGGATGTTGGTCAGAGTACTTCTGTAGCACGCAGCGACTCCAATCAGATTGATCCTCACACTCAAGCCTTCTAATGGGGTTTGAACCTTTGACCCCCTCTTAGAAAATGCATGGTCTTTAGTAATCACCAAGACCCCATTGACTAGCATTATAGTTTTAATTAATTAATTATATTTTTGTGTCATCTTTTCAAGTCATTTAGAGTCATTTGTTTTTGTTAAAACACGATATTTAAATGTCAAAAGTCATTGTATGAAGTTTAAAGTGTCAAAAGTTTAAGTCATCATATTGTCAACATCGTCAATATTTTTGTTTGTAGTCATTTATTCTTAAAATAAAGAGTCAAGTATTAGTGTTTTAATCCATTTTTCAGTCATCAAAAGTCGGGAAACAAAAGTTGTGTGAGAACATAAAATAATTTTTTTCCCTTACATACGCATTTTCGATGTAACTTGATGTCCAAGAAAATAAATGTTTTCACATTGTTGAAGAGAGATAAAATAAACACAATGTGGAAATAATTGAGCATCATGTATTCATCAGCTGAGTAAGCAGGATCTTTAACTAGAGGTCGGAGGCAATGTAGGATGGAGGGAGATCAACACCTCTCATCAGTCACCAACGACAGAGTTGAATACAACATTGGTTACACTATTTTATATTATTTCAGCTGTTTGCATTGAGTGGTGTGTGGATAAATAAAACATGGTAATCATTCCATGAGAAAGTTTGAAATGAGGAGCATATGCATTATTAATGCTAAGAAAAGTTGTATAGGAGGGAAGTTGACTATGGTGATCCTATGAATGGTGAGATTCTTTGACTGTTGAACTTCTTCATCGATCGACCAGTGAAAGAGAATTCAATTGAATTGAAAGCAGGAACTATTGAGTTCGCATATGTACATGTGTTGGTGGAAGTTTGATCATTCGGTGAGGGATTCACTCTGGTGAAGCAGATGGTCATATGTAGCAAGATCGAGACCACAAAATCCAGACAACAGCATGTAAACCTAAAAGGATGTGTAGGAATATGATTAAGTTTCCATTTCTTCAGATGTTCTTTCTTCCCATGTTCGCACAAAGGAAGTGGAATGTTAGGAATATCAAATTAGTGAACAAATTATATAGGTGGTTTATTATGTGATGTAATTAGAAGAGTGATAAATTATATTTGTGTGAGTTGTTAATTTTTTGACCAAAGTCATCTGAGTAGGATATTGTTGAATAGTTAAAGCTAACTCCTTATTTCTAGGAGATGACCTATAAATATGTATATTTATGGATGTATAAAATAATAGAATAAATTAATAATCTCTAGTGTGAATCTACTGGTACAAATTCAGTTTTATAAAAAAAAGTTACATTAGTTTTCATTTTTCATATTAAATTAAATGAAAATGATGTTTTCTCTATATTTTAACTGTGTTTTTAGACACACAACTAAAAATAAAGGTATAAATTATCAAATTCAAAAGAATATTGGGTGCAAGAAAAAAGTGAGATTGGTACATCCTTATTTTATTTCTAACTATACTACTTTAAATCATGATATATTGAGTTTGAAAAAAAAAATAGTTAACTTCAGATAAGTTTGGTAAGTTTGGTGTGTGTATCAAAATAATTATTTTAAAAATATTTTTTGTACAACATGTCTTCAATAAACCTTTTTTTAATAATTATTGTTCATTATCGTACATAAATGTGTGAATTCATCACTCAATGTGCTCTTTTGTACAAATAAACAATTGATATGTTTGTCTTATTCCCTTTGGGTTGGTCAATACATAAAATCCAAAGAAAAATATTTTTGGAAGAATAGGTGATATGTTTGTCTTCTGCCCATGTCTTCCCCCCGAAGATCTATATGATAGGACTATTATCAAAACAACAAAATGAAAAGATGATAGAATCAACTTGCAACACTAATGCAATTTTCACAAGATCCTCAATTGATATATTATGATTAATGAGTCATGGACACAATATCCTTTAGGGTTTTTAATGATTCCAAACCTTTTTTATATGGGTCATCCTCCCATGAGCCTAAAAATGTAAAAGATTTGGATATTAGATACACATGTGGACATTTGACCTTTATTTCTTCTTGATATCTATCTTTCCCTTTATAAACAAACTTAGAGTTTTATGTTTTTTTATACCAACAAACTAGAACTTCTTCAAGTATCTCTTTATTTTTCATCAATAACATCGCTCTCTTTTAATTAACAACCAAGGGATGGTCCTGAGGTAAATCTCCATGGTTGTGAAACCACATACAAAAAAAATACATATTTGTTTTGGAACAATTTGTAGTGAAAATCCATATCATGTAAACAAAGGTATAGTGAGTACATTTCATCAGCATATTCATGCATAAATAGGAGGAGGAAGATATTATTATATATATAGGATTTGAAAGAGGTAGACTATTTAGTAGAACATATTTTTAATTTAGGGAAGTAGGGAATCATGCAAATTTACACAAGCTAGGTGTATGTCGGTGTTAAGAAGAATGATGCTAGCAACCATGTTGTATATGTTGATATAGAAAGTATTGTTTTAGTAAACTATGTAGAATAATTCAAACTAGATAATCTCTCATAATCAATATAATTTTATTTTAATTTATCTAAGTTGGATAATATAACCCTATAGAAGAAGAATATATTTAGATTCGTTAATATCTCTATAGGTAATTTGGGTATATAGAGTCTTTATAGATCTATCCCTAGTATAGAGGCCCCTTGAATAGAGATGGGAGATAGCGTAGGGAAATCTCCAATTTTGATTCATCAGAGGCTCCAATTGATACAAGATATATAGATCCCCACCTGCCCCTATAGTTATATTCTATCTATATAGAGAGGGGGGGCTATCTATAACTAGTCGTTCGATGAGTGATTCCCCTCTATTTAACACAAATATATATAGTCAGCTTTCAGTTGAATCCCTGCATCTCTCTATCTATATCTCTCTATATATCTTACCCCACCCCAAATTATCTTATAATAAAACTCCCAACAAAAAATAAGATCTCTCTACTCTCTGCACTACCCGCCTAACTCAATATACAACTTATTGGGGGTGAGCCTAAGCGCCTCACTATAGACTATCTAGTATGGGAGTGGGGACAATGCCTCTAGATATAGATAGGGCACCCATAGAAGATATAGAGTGAGGGGGGATGGGGGGAACCTACCTATTGATTGGGAGAGGATGAGGACATTAATGCACCCCTATCTACCCCCAGATAGAGTATTGTGCACATAAATTTTTATAAGGTTTTTTTCTAAGCTGATTCAATTGCATTAAGATATAATG